>JAKTTW010000018.1:0-194076 GCA_030560525.1 Diutina catenulata
ATTTTCGACCTATCGAGGGTAAGTTCTCGTGACTAATGAACTGAAGATAAGTGCCTACGAATTCCGCTGAATTTGACTAGTACCCTATAATTTTTCTAAAAAATATTGGAACGACTGTACCGATCAGGTACCCCAGAGTAAATTTGTGACACAACGACAAATAGGCAATCACCGAAATAGGGGTAGTTGGGATCGCGCGGTCTCGGCAATTGCAACCACCAAGATTTTCCATTGTCTACGCAACACACCACGTTTGAACTAGATAATACTAGATCCGAGTGGCAGTACCACTATTTCATATGCTTCCTGATGTGGGACACATAACGGTATTCACGTGATCTTGAGTAAGCGATGAAACGTCGAATTGGTTTAGTGTTGCTACGTAGGTGTTTGCAACACGATTGTGTGGCATTGAATTCGTAACAGAAGTTGACTCTGTTTTTCAAGTACACGTCGATGCTCCAGCACAAGAATAAGTGCCCCAAATAACCCCAAGCCTCAAACCAGGCCAAAGCGTATGCACCAGTCGCTTGTGAACAACTCGGCCCACCTAAGTTAAATCTCTGCTACTAGATCTTCCCACGATGTTCTCGTCGATCGCCCCTGATCAAGCGTGCTCGCGACACATCCCATTTACCGGGTATTCGCGTCGTTTAGCTCGTTCCTACAGAGAATCGCATTCCTACATATGTCCTTGCACCGTGGGTTGAAAAATTAATAGATCGCGAAAAAAAAGCCAACCAATACATTTATCATGCCGTTCGAATTAGTTTGCTTGGGTAACCCCCTCCTTGACCTCCAGGTCAATGTCGACGACGCCTACTTGAAGAAGTACGACTTGAAGGCCGACGACGCCATCTTGGTTGAGGAGAAGCACATGCCTATTTACGAGGAGGTGCTTGCCAGAGACGACTTGATCACCATTGCTGGTGGTGCAGCCCAGAACACTGCTCGTGGTGCTCAGTACATGTTGCCTGCTGACTCCGTTGTCTACTTCGGTTCCGTTGGCAAGGATGTCTACGCCGACAAGTTGGTTGAGGCCAACGGCAAGTACGGCTTGCGCACCGAGTACATGGTGCAGGAGGACATTGGCACTGGTAAGTGCGCTGCCTTGATCACTGGCCACCACCGCTCGTTGGCCACTGACTTGGGTGCCGCCAACCACTTCAAGCCCGAGCACCTCAAGAAGCCCGAGAACTGGAAGCTCGTTGAGGGTGCCACCCACTTCTACATTGGTGGCTACCACTTGACCGTGTCCCCTGACGCCATTGAGTTGTTGGGTAAGCACGCTGCCGAGAACAACAAGACTTTTGCCTTGAACTTCTCTGCTCCTTTCATCCCCCAGTTTTTCAAGGACGCCTTGGTGCAGGTGATGCCCTACATTGACTACGTCATTGCCAACGAGTCTGAGGCTGCTTCGTACGCTGAGTCGTTCGGCTTGTCTGTCGACAAGAACGACGTTGCTGCCATTGCCAAGGAGATCGCCAAGTTGCCCAAGGCCAACTCCAAGACCCCCAGAACCGTTGTGTTCACCCAGGGTACCGAGCCTACCGTCACCGTCACCGCCAAGGGCGACGACTTTGATGTCAACACCTACCCCGTTCACCCTCTTGAGCAGTCGGCTGTCCTTGACACCAACGGTGCTGGTGACGCTTTCGCTGCTGGTTTCATGGCCTCGTTGGTCCAGGGCAAGCCTCTCGCTGACGCCGTCGACGCTGGTCAGTGGGCTGCTGCTCTTTCGATCCAGCAGGTTGGGCCCTCGTTCCCCTTCCCTAAGCAGACCTACCCCGGTAAGCAGTAAGCGCCGCGCGGTATAGTGTGTGGGCAGGCCCTCAATGTACACTATTTCAACATGGGTTTATTTTTGACAGGGTTTATAGATTTAATTTCAACAATTACCAAAAACGTGGACCACCACCACCACTACGCTGCTATTGAGCTCAATAGGGGATTCGTAGTCGTGGTTGTGCTTCACACACGTGCGGCTTCGTGCAGTGCGCGATGAGTTCAAGGGCGCCAAACCAAGGTTTCGACTCCAGGCCACCTCCAACGACGATGCCCGTGCTGCGTGACCACTACTATAAGCTCGCTCTGGACCTCCCGGCCGAGCGGATTGAAGGGGCTCTGGCTTTATTGAAAGAGCTTGCGGCTGCTGACGAAGAGGCGGAATGGCTGTATGCTCTCAACCGGCTCACCAAGGGGTTGATCACGCTGAAACAGACGGCGCGGTTTGGCTTTTCGATGGCATTGACGGAATTACTTGCTGAAAGAGCAGCCGTTGTGACTGCGCTGTCCTTCCTTGATCTGTTGATGGAGGTAACTGCGGTGCGAGCACTGATGAAGGGCCGTGATACCCGTTCGGTTCTTTTTGGGCGCTTATTTGGCTTGCAGGCCCTTATCAAGTCCGATACTATTGGTTTTGGCTCGGACTTTGAGCGCGTGGTCACCTTACTTGTCGAGTTGGCGACCACTAAGCTGTGGTTGCGTGAGACGGCTGCCTTCACCTTGTGCGAGCTTGTAGCCGTGGCCTCTGCTGACCCCAAGGGGATAGCAGCTGTCCAGTACGTCTTGCAAACTGTCAATGACTTGGGGCTCAACTTGTCGACAGAGGGTGTCGCCATTGCTTTAGCTGTACCCTCCTCGGTGACGAGCGAAGTGCACATCGACTCCAACGGTAAGCCTGGCTGGAAACACGGTCACCCCTTTGCCAAGGGTAACCTTCCTACTTTGGCCAAAGCTCTTCGCGATGTAGAAATCCTTGAAGACGCGGATGAGGATGATGAAAAGCCCAAGGGAAATAAAAAACAAAACCAACAAAAGAGCTCTTGGTCACCGCGTCTCCCTTTTGTTTGGGACCTCATTTTGAAGCATTTCAACGAGGCTACTCCTGTGTCCACAGAAAAGTCGTCAAAGAAAGCCAAGAAGACAACCACGGATACGATCCAGTTGCGCGAGTTTTGGCAAGCGGTGGTGGATGAGGGCTTCTTCCTGGAAAAGGCCCTGCACGAGCGCAAGTACTGGGGTTTCTCTCTTTTAATCAAGTTTTTGCCTGGGTTGCGTCGTGCGGAGGAAACCGCCACTCTCATCACCCCCAATCTAGTTCGTTCGCTCATTAATCACTGTCACAACAATAAGGGTAACTTGCACAAAATTGCTCGCGAAGCAGTGACGGCTTTGGGGTCCATCAGTGCTTCGCTGTGTTCGAAGGCCGCCGCGGTGTTGCCTTCATTGATTTCTCACGCGTGGAACTTTGACCAGCTTACCAAGTCGAAAACTATTGATCACTTGGTGGCATTTGGGCTGGAATCCGGCTCTGAGCGGGAGCAGCGCCAAGCGGCTGCTGAAATCGCTTCCCAGTTTACGGATTTGTTCATAAGCAACGACACATTTGAGAACCCCAAACGTGACGTCATACAAAAGTGGGCCTCTGACAAATTGGTGGCCCTCATTAGATCCAACCACGCCACTCTTCTGAGTCAGGGCTCTAAGGGGGACAAGGTAGTGGCTCGCGTCGTTGACTTTTTCATCAACCAGTCTTTCTTCGTCCCGGATTCTGACAGTGAATCTACGAATGCTGATGAAAACCCTTTATCGCCTGCCGTTAAGACTTATTGTCAGGAGAAACTCTCAGCCTTGCTCGCGGATTTGATGAAGCTGCCACGGAGCTCCGGTCAGCCGTGGTCGTTATTCGCCATTGAAACCATCACCTCGAGCCTGAAGCCTTTGGCTGTCGAGTTCGACGAAGAGCTTCAGGCTGTGCGTGATGACACCTTGGCACTCCTCTCCACTATCGACCAACTCAAGTCAAAAGCCAGCTCTTTACGTGCTCTGCAATTAGCGTGCTTCGAGCTCATGTTCTCCATGGTATTGCTCCAGCTTTACCTCTGTGACGAGGAAGCTGTCCAAGTCCTTGGTGAGCTTCGTGAATGTTTTGAGCAGACGTTCACCACTGAAGCTGACGAGGACTTTGATGGTGTGGCCATGCTTACTGAGATTTTGTTACTGTTGGCTCTGCGGAAGAGCTCCTTGACCCGCAAGCTTGTGCTGGAGGTTTGGCTGACATTTGTGTGTGGATGTGACGATGAAGGTAAAGTCCGTTTACTGGATGCCTCCTTGGGCTTATTATTTGAGATCTTAGCTACTCGCGAGAACAAGGAAGGCCAAGACAAGCTCTTCGAAGGCGGTGACGAGTACGTGGCCGAAAGTGAAAACGAGAGTGGCGACGAAGAGAATCAGGAGAAGGCGGAGAAAGAGGAAGAGGAAGAGGAAGAGGAAGAGGAAGAGGACAACGACGAAGACTCAGATCTGGATTCGGACCTGGACTCCGACTCGGTGATGTCTGATGACTCTGCCTCTGCTCTTGACAAAGAAACAACGGCCAAACTTGCTGCGGCTCTTGGAGTCTCTAATGAGGTTAAATTTGATGACCTTTCTTCCGATGACGATATGCTGGAAGAGCTGATGGACGACGATGAGATGATGGCTATGGACGAGCAGCTCCTGAAGATCTTTGCCCAGCGGCGTGAAGCCCTCGATTCCACCGAGACTGGCAACAAGCGTAAGCAAGAAGCGGAGAACGCTCGCGAGCAGATGGTGTTTTTCAAACATCGCGTTCTAGACTTGTTGGAGCTTGCGTGTAAAGCGCAGCCCAACTACCATCTCAACCTCACTATGCTTGAGCCTTTATTAGGGGTTATCAATCTCACTACGGATAAGGACGTTGGTGTCAAGGCGCACAAGATCCTCAAGGCTTTCGTTGGCAAGACCAAATTGTCTGCAGAGGACACCTCGAAGTATGTTGACAACACGACGTACTTGGAGTCTTTGTTTGACATGCTTACCAGCATCCACGAAAAGGCAAATGGGAAATCGAGAAACAAGCCGTATCTTCAGGCCTGTAACCAAGCCTCCGTCGTTGTGGCCAAAAACATTGTCAGTCTCGATGCTGCGTCAATCGACAGGGTCATTGATGCTTACGCATCTACTTTAAAGCAGTCAATGGCTCCATCGCTGAGCACCAAAATTAACCCAGCTCTTTACACTGAATTCGTAAACTGGTGTGTGCTGAAAAAGCAGTGAGCCAATATAGAAGTGATAGAAATAATGGTTTAATTGCTTTGAGCAAATTCGATAAACGTGTCCATAGTTTGTGACATCGTTAATGGTCCGATGTCGGTCATCGCGCAGACTCCGTTGCATTTGCAGCCTCCACAAACCTTTGCCGGTACCGGTGCGTTGCATGACACGAGAGGTGCGTCTAGCTGCAGCATATTGCAAAGTGCACGGAATAATATGCACTATGCTTGGAAACTCACCGATAAGGCAATGTGCATGTAATGTCAACAGGAGGCTGGCACTCAGAGCTCATCGCTGTATTTTGGACGCACGGAGTGGACAGTGCCTGCGGGTTTGTTAATAATAGTTTGCTGGAGCAAGCGAGGCTACAACCTTCTATTGTTTATCTTTTTACATTGCCACTCATCGCGACGCAAAACGCGATGGGTTAAAATGTTGACATCATATTACGTCGTCGTAAACCAGGGGCTGCCTTAGTGGTTTTGTGTTCAAACAATTTTGCCTTTTGTATCTCGGGTGCTTCGAAGCTGTCTGCAGCAAGTGACTACAAAACTGGCTCCAGATGCCCCAATAATCGAAACGGGGCGCATGGGGAAAACAGATTGATAATTACGCGAAAAGCTTTGTGGGCCTTCCACAACATAAAAGCGAACAGGCAAGGTAGGGCTCATTGTCAACACTTAGGTTCGAGAAAAGATAAATCGAATAGGCCACAAAGCAAAATTAATTGTAAGCACTGACAACGCTGACTGAGGGGGATCTTCAAGCCTCAGCGCATGCTTGCGTTTTGCAACCCCTCACTAAAAATGTAGGTGAAACCTGCCAATTTTTGACGACTCAGACTCACTCACCAAATGAGGCGAGTCTGGGTTTGGAGCACTGCATCGACTTCTAACTCTACCATGCAAAGTGTCCAAAGTCCTGAATCATAATGGATCCCGATATACCCAATAGGCAACTTCCCCAGGTTTTAGACATTGACGGTCGTAATTGATGGAAGTCTAACCCAATCAACCTGACAAATGGGTAATGTTGAAACATCACAAGATGTGCTTGACGAAAGGGGTCATAAAGATTAGACGCGCCACCCCTTAATCTAACAAAATATAGTTGCGCGGGGCTGCAAGACCAAATTAAGTGGAAGTGGGGTAATACCATCTCGTTACAATAGCCGGGGTAAACTCACGGATTAAAGTTTCCCGCTCAGTTGACGTAACAGACACTACCACCAAGAAAAAAATTATTGGCTTTTTCGTTCAGCAGACAGCCGTGCGAAGCTCACAAGCCTATTTTTGTCCAGTTTGTAATCAGCACCACGCCTCGTCATCAATGCACGGAGCATCGCCCTCTACCCCACCGACGCGTCTATCGACTGTAGCCTCAAACTCTATTAGCTTACGCTGTTTATGCAAGACCAACACCTTAGTTCATGCGTTCATATCAGGGGTTCCGCTGCAGCACATAACGTAGTGGGGTGAGTATGAGGGGCGAATTGTTGGGTGGGTTCAAGTTTTTTGAAGCACGCCTTAGTGACCTATTGTCTGGTAAAAAATATTGTTGATGGTGCGCGGCGGTTAAACTATAATCTTAAATGTGCGGACTTGCAAGACCGCAAGCAAACCCCGTGGTGTCAAAACCTGGCCTAGCACCGGCAAGCCACCAAGTTTGGGGCTACCCGGTCCAGCGGTGTCAAACACACACTTCGCAGTTCATGCTCGCTCTTTCTACACAGTATCCCTCCGTGATAAGGCCGCTGTAACCGACGGTGGAAGTCCGAGCCTTACACAATAGTCATCTACAGATAAACAGCACAAAGACGAATCTCGCCTAAGCCACCATCTCTCTACAAGTATTGCTTTCAATTTGTTTAGTAAACCGAGCCGAATAGAATCCCAATATAAAAACTAACTAGTACAATGATGGATACCTGGCCTGAACCCTGATCTTGTCACTTTTGAGGCGGATGTGTGGAAGGTTTAGATTGCATATCTTTGGATAGGAGTGTGCGAAGCAATCTAGTGGTTAAATGTGAATCGAGTCACCAAGAGCGTGCAAAGTCGACGCCGTCAGCGGCGAGCACGATGTGGCAAAAGGAGTGGGCAGGTTCAGTTGCGTAGGCGGCAGTTTCGGGGGAGTCGCAGGCGACGCTTGCCCCGAAACAGAGGCCGAAGAGCCATTGGAAAAGCAGAAGTTAGCCAACAAGTCCGTGTAGGACAAAGAGCTACTCAGGGGGTTCAATGCAGTGCGGGGGGTAGACTCAGAAGCAGCAGGGGTCTCAGGTGCCGCCCCCGCGGACGGCCCAGCAACCGTGAGCCGCTTCGAGTACTGCTTCAGGTATCTAGGCTTCATGGCAAAGATGTCCAGCGCAGAATAAGACGACTTCAACACGGGGCGAGCAGTAGGCACAAATGGCTGGCTCGGGGCACCGTCAAAGTTGTACTTGGAGAATTCCGACTTGCGACGCGGCGACGGAAGTGCCGGCGCCTCGTCCTCGTCGTAGTAGTTGTAGCTGCGGATAGTCTCCAGCAGGCCATCGCGAACCCGACGCTGTGCCGCCTTCGCGGCATCAGTCATCGCCAGCGACGCCGCGCCAACGCGCTTGAGCGTCACCTTGTAGTTATGGCCATTGTTGTTGTCCCAGTACACCTGGTTTCCGGTGACAAACTTGCAGCACATCTCCATGTTGACAATGGCATCGGTACATCCGAGGTCGCGCAAGCCAAAGCGGAACTTAAACTGGTCGCGAGCACCGTTGTCAAGAGGCTTGTTGTAAGAAATGATGGGCAGGCTCAGCAAAAACAGCACGTTGGTGCGCCAGTTGTTGACAGTCAACTTGATTTGCAAGAGCTTTTCGTAAGCCACGTTGGCAACGTCAATGAACCCCGACAAGTAGTTGTCGGCAGAAATTTGCAACAGATGCATGTAAACCTTGGGCGCCGGCGCCGACGAGGTGGACACCGAGGACACCTGCTGGTAGTAGTATTGGTGGGGGCGCGCCATGTTGGTGAAGTCAATTTCGTAGCGCGCCAGACGGGCCAGCTCCTCGGAGTCCGAGTCCGAGTCCGAGCTCGAGTTGCGCCAGTCAAAGTAGTCGGTGCGCACCTTGCGGGGGGCAAACGACTGGTCGTAGTGGGCGGGAGCGCCAATGTAATCCACGTCAAACTCGCACAGTGGCAGTTGCACCGGCGTCAGCACAGTCTGCGGCGACTCAGCGCCATCAAACATCCGCACATTGGTGAGGCGGTCAGCAAACTTAACCAGCTTGCGGGTAGACAAATGAGGAGACAGCATCAGGCGCTCCAATAACAGCGACAACTTGAGCGACAGCTTGACAATGTCACCCAGTTTCTTGCGAATCAAAGGAGGGGCGAGCGGGGTGGGCAGCGGGCGGTCCGCCGACTCTGCAGTGTAGTGGTAGGTCAAATGCACTGGGATTGCCAGTTGTTGAGGAACCGCGGCCTGCGCGTGGGACTTTGTTGACACCAACGGAGGTCGTCCCACTGGCGCCGGAGAGCCCGGAAGTGGCAGAGGCAGTGCCGAAACCAGCAGAGTCGAAGGCGCCGGCGCCATAACTCGTTGTCCAACGGTAGTTTCGGTGGTAGTTACCATCCAAGACTTTCTCTTGTAAAAGGTCTGTAAGATAAGAAAAAAACGCGAGCAGCAAGTGTTTTATAAATTTTCAGTGAGGGGTGGTCACTAAGGTAATAATATTTTTTACGTACGCGTAGAAAATAAATCTTGAATAAAAAGAAAAAAGAATGCATAACTACAGAAAATACCTCCTTGCGCTGATAAGGGCAACAGCGCGATGGATTAAGCGCGGTTATGGCCCACTCGTTTAAAGTGAGCCCAGTCAATGCGGATGCGGGGGCGACCGTGATCACGGAGGGTTTGGCAGGCCCGCCAGACAGCAATGGCTTCAACGTGGCGTCACTTCCGTAGTTTTTGCCATCGGGCCGGTCGGCGCGCGGGACGGTGGCGCCGATAAAAGCCAATGGCTCCCACCCTCAAGGTTGCGGGGCCACACCACTGTTTTAAAGCGTGCCCAGACAAATGTAGCATCCCCCGTTGGTACTCTCGTACGTTTTGCTAAGGTTTCCTCCATACCCCTCGCGTATGTGCATGTCAGATGGAGCCATACCGTTGCAACTCCCTGATTGACGACGGCACTTTGACTTCACTGAAGCAAAAGAGCTATGCTAAGCTGACTACAAGTTTAGTGACATCACGAACTCTAACAGGTTATGCGAATTTCAGGGAAATCGTGGAGCGACTTGCGCGCATACCCACGGGGGTTGAAGAGAATGTTGAGATGGCTCCTTTAATGGGGGGTGCCCAACAACCCTACCGAGAATTCTTGGGTGTCATACTTAATGAAGTTGCCGACAGCGGGTGTGCTTTTGGGGAATCTTCGAGGCTTCCCCTATTCACTGTGGCTGATTACTGGTGCTCCCTTATGATGTAATCGCGAAGAAATTGTCACCTCACGGCCCGTGAGGCGTTGATGGCAGTCAGGGTTCATGACATCAGTGACTCTACGGAACCCGGGCTCCGAAGGTAGATGTGAGTGAGGTTTCAATGACCGCTCGCTTCGGAACGGGTAGTGGTCAGTAGCTTCACCTGCTGCTAGCGATTTCACTTACTTTCAGGCATTGCAGAAATCCTTGCATCGCAAGTTTTTTTCCAGAATGGCGTGGACTACGCAGCGCTAGTACATAAAACCGTGTGAGAGTTTCGATAGGTAGACGTAAGTGCGCAGATCACCTAGTGTGACCCCTGACAACCGTTGAGGCACCAAGACGTGGATACGAGGGACGAGGACGTCCTCTTTGATTGATTATACCAGGGGACGCCCTCAGGATTGATGATGGGCGGCTACATTACGTACATACGCGAAAAATTAAAGAACGCGCCCTTCTTCCTCCTGTGACTCGGACGAAAAATAATCCAAACGTGGCAAATATCATCCCGTACATGAAACTTGAACAAGAAAATTATCAGATGGACTGAGCCCAGGGTCAACATCTTCTCACAGCAGTCCTTCAACATTTACTGTCGTCGGTCTAATGAGGCAGTCTGCAAAAAGTTTTTCTCCGACAAGGTTCTACGCACAACGGCTATTGGCAAATAAAGTTAACATAATTGGCAAAAGCGTGGCACCACGTATGTTTCCACTCTCTAATGCACACATTCACAAACAATTGAGGCCCCTTACAATCTCCGAGATTTTATCATTTTTGAGGCCCAATCCTTCAATGAGGTGGACCCTTACTCCGGTTACCGGAGATGTTGTGAGTTGTGTGCCCTGGCGTGCCTCAGGCGATGATCAGATCCAAAAATTTTTACGGTGCTCGCTCGGACTTGGCTGCGTTTTCTGTTGTGAGCCCTGGCCGGTTTTGTTGGGAAGCTTATTACCACTTTAGGCTTCGGTCCGAGTTGGCTGAGAGTCCAACTTTTGTGGATAGGTGGCAAAAACATCACACAACAGAAAAAGTGTCACTGCTATTTGGTGTGACAGGTGGAGCCATTTTTTAATTAGCATTTCTACTCTGTTGGCAATGTTTCATATATTTTTTGAACTTAGCAGCGTGTACATTGCAATGCGACGCAGCGGGGAACAGAGGAGGACTGAATACAACTTCGCAGACTCGTAAATAAGAAAATTCCCCATGGGGGGCTGTGGTGCCCTCGTACAGCATCAAGCAAAACACGGTATTGTCTTTTGCATACCCACTAGACTAGGGCGTCGCATATTCGGGGAATATAAAATATCTTCGAGTAGCGAGGGGGCGGGGACACGGCTGGTCTCCCCGCACCTAAAAATACCCTGTCGAAAAGACAACTTGGCGAAATTGCATTACTGTATCTTGCGTCGTGTTGGCAAAATATTGCCCTTTAGTTTCAATTTAATTTCGCTTTCGGTGTTTACCAGCCAAGGTTTGTTTTATGTTTTATTTCGATGCACACGGGTGGGAGATGGCCGTCGCTCTCCAGCGGCATAAGGCAGGATTCCAACGAGGAGCGCAGGGTGCGTCAAAACTCAACCTAACAAAACACAGCGTTTAGCACTTCCGTGTATCGGACTTTGTTCACCTAATGTCTTCGGCTTAGACCCTAAAAGGGTGCATGAAGACGCCCGTGGTACACTTTATCGCTGCGGGTGGCTGAATTTGGACGAGCTTCTCGTAGGAATGCGTCGTACTTAGTTCCAGGTGAACTACGAAGATGCATAGTGCACCATCGTCTAGGGCGGTCTAGATTAAGGTTGTGTCCGTTACGTTTGACTCGTACATGGATGGTGTGTGATTTCACACGAGTCAACCTCTCAAAGTTTATGGGGGCTCCAACCGCGAATATACTTGGAAACGCTATTTTCGGAATTTCGAGATACAATCCTTACTCATACCCCAGGATATCTAGCGTATGCAACGATCCTTATGGATCGCGCATAGCAACACGGCTAGAGCACGCCTGACCCCACATAACCTGATATTAAATACAAAACTCCTAACCTTACTTCTTGTGCGAGTCCTCCTTCAAAGTGACAATCCGGTTCATCACCAACTTGTCGTTGGAGGAGTCCGTGTCCAAGCAGAAGTAACCCAAACGCAACGCTTGGAAACGGACAGTGTTGTTGCCCGGCTTCTCCTTGATGTTGAACTCCAGGCCAGGCACCGGGTGGTTCAACGGCAGCTTGGCCGCAATCTCAGCAATAGCGGGCTCAATCTTGGCTCCGTGAATCACCAGCTCCAGGTCGGGGTTGATGTCAGCCAAGAACCCGTCAGGGTGACCCTGGGGGTTCTCCAGCTTGAACAATTGGTTGTAAACACGGACCTCCGAAATGTCCACCGCATGCTCGGGCACCCATTGAATGTAGGTCTTGGGCTTCTTGGTGGAGTCGGCGTCGTAATTGACGTGGACCCGGGCGGGGGTACCATCGGCGTTCTTCTCCACCAGCACCAACAGGATGGTGTGGGAAACCTTCATGAGACCAACAGGCTGGCCAGGTGCAAGTCTAAAGTACTCCTTGTCAGGAGCGGTGTCGATCACATCAGAAGCATCGATGTAGAACTTCTTGGTGAGGGTAATCTTGCGCAGACCGAACAGATCGTCACCAGGCTTGTAGGGGATGTCGACCTCCTCCTTCCAGTCGGCATCCACGTTGTCAATGACAACCTCGACCGGCTGAACCACCATCATCAACCGAGGAGTAGTGCCATCCAAATAAGCCCGGACAGCCAGCTCAAACCGCACCACCTGGATATTGGTGGTCAGAGTAGTGACACCAAGAGTGTTGATGAACAGCAAGATCGCCCCAGGAGGCACACCGCGACGGCGGATGGCCTCCAAGGTGAACAACCGCGGGTCATTCCACCCACGCACATGGCCCTCGTTAACCAACTTGGCAATCTTCCGCTTGGAAAGCACGGTACCGGTAATGTTGAGACGGCCGTATTCACGCTGGGCGGGACGGTACACCTTGAGCACGTCACACAACCACTCGTACAGCTCACGCAGCAACTGGAACTCGGTAGTGCACAACGAGTGAGTGATGTGCTCGAACAGATCAACGAGGCAGTGGGTGAAGTCGTAGGTGGGGTAGATGCGCCACTTGTCACCAGTGCGGTGGTGGGGGGCGTTCAACACCCGGTAGGCCACCAAGTCCCACATCTGGGGCAGGGGCAGGTCGAGGTCCTGCTTCATACGCAAAGTAGCAGCACCAACCTCGTACTCGCCGTCACGCATGCCGCGAAACTCCTTGAGGTTCTGCTCCACCAGCTTGCTGCGGTGGGCACAGGCATGGCGCTCGCCGCCAAGGGTACCATCAGCCTTGAGACCACGGCCCTGCTTCATCTCCTCAGCAGTGCACATACACACGTAACCGTGGCCCAGCTCGATCAACCGCTCGGCAAGCGCGTACAACTGGTCAAAGTAGTCCAGCGAGTAGGTCACCTTGAAAGGAGTGAACCCGAGCCACGACACCATGTCGAGAATCAGGTTGAAGTAGACCTCCTCCTCAGCCTCGGGGTTGGTGTCATCAAACCGGAGGTAGCAGCAACCATCGTTGTATTTGGCGTATCCAAAGTTGACCATGATAGCCTTCAGGTGGCCAATGTGCAAAAACCCGTTGGGCTCAGGGGGGAAACGAGTGAACACCTTGCCGCCAGTAGCCTCCATCTCAGCCTTCATGAGCTCGGGGTACTTCTGGGGCTGGTCACCAGGCTTGTGCAACTCGCCTAGCCAGCCCTCGGAAAACATCAGCCTCTCGGGGGCAGGAGCGGTAGCCTCCTTCTTGGCGGCGGGAGCCTTCTTCTTCTTCTCTTTCTTCACAACATCACGCTCGTCCTTGGGACCAATCTTGGCCAAAAACAACGCATCGATGGTGGGCTTGAGCACAGCAGGCAGCCCCCACTTGAGCTCGGGCAACTTACGGGCCTCCGCCAACATCTTGGGGAGAGCCTGATAACGCTCGGTCTCAATCTGCGCAGAATTAGACTCAATAAACTTTTCGATGATCGCCTTGGCGTCCTCATCGCTCACTTCCTGGCCCACGCCAGCGGCAGTCGAGATGTCAGCCGCATTAGCGTCGGGGTTAGCCCGCAAATACTTAGCGGCCTCGGCAATCTGCAAGTTAGACTTGATACCGCCATTGAGAATGAGCTGAACAAGCTGGTCCCGCTGGGGAATTTCAGTCTTGCTCTCCACAGCCAACTGGTGCAACAACGCCAATTGCTTATCGTCAGGCTTGGCACCGTCCAAACCCTTCAAAATTTCAGCGAGGGCAGCGGAGACCTTCTTGTTCTTGACAGTGTCAACGTTCTTCTTCTCATCAAAGCCGAATGAGGTGAACAACGCCACCAAATCTTCCTGAGATGACATCGTGTGGATTAGTGCTTTTTTCACCGTAAACGATTTTGCATAAAATTCGGGGGCGCGCGCTCAAGTGATCAACTAATTACTCATAGATAGACTAGGTGGAGATTGGGTTGTATTCGAGTGGTTAGGCGTCAAAGTGTTTGCTAAATGCTTGGCGAGGACACTGTGAAGGCGCTTTTCAATACTCTTGCGTGGACTTTACGAAACAAATATGTTTAGATATGGTAGCCATCAACCCTTCATAGACCAGAAGAGTATGATTGAGCTACTCAACTATATAAAGCGCCAACCAGACTTCCATCAACCGATGATAACGTTTACGTTTAATCCATATCGCGATAACTAAACGATGGAGTAAGGCAGTAACATAGTCTATGAGAGACAACCAAACTGACCTCCACGTCGTATCCTTCTGTATTCACAACGCACAATCCTTGAACTCAGGAGAAGGAATAACAAACAAGAGAGTTCTCCGGCTCAGGTGCCGGCTTCTCGAACATTTGAAACAGTTTCCCACCGATCCATGCCATAAACAAACTAGGCGGCCGGTTTTCGCGGAGATTTCGAATACATTCGTTAAGATCGTAGTCCGGCCGGGTAGACTGTTCATCACATTCGAGACCAAGCAAGGGCGGATGGTCAAGATAGAGGTAAGTCAAATTAGGTGCAGCCGGAACTTCGAAGTGATACCGATTACCATTCTCCCTACAATGGGTGATCATCACCTCTCGGAGGTTGACTACCAGCGACCATGTGACCTTGTGATTGATAGAACCGCCATCCCAGTGGAGTCGGTCAAGAGCCGGGAGCTCGGTGTCACACAAAAGACTAACATGGTACAAGGAAAGATAACGTAAGTGCGTCAACAGGGCAAGATAGGTATTCTCAGTGATATCTGCACCGTATAATTCAAGGGATTCAACATTTGCAGGTAATGGTAACGGTGGGTCAATGGAACCAAGCCCCACGGACTTGGCGAGACGTAAGATCACCTTACTGAACACCTCTTGTGAAGTACAATCATCGTGTACCGATCTTTGATATGTCAAGTTGACACGGTCTGATTCCACAATTAAGGGGGGTAGAGAGGAGGTCCCCACGACCCTCAAAATATCCCCCTTGAAATGCCACTGCTCCTCAGTTTCAGCAAAACGACTCTCATTCAAATCAAGGTGGCGAACCAGACTTGGAAGATCTGTCAATCGGATGTCGCTCCCTCCATTGTACTTGACTTTACGCAAGCGGGGACAGCAATATTTTGCCTCGCCAAATCTGCCGAATATAAAACTGATTTCGGTTAGGTTGGGACACACAAGCACCATCCGTTGGCAATCCCCCTCGTATGTTCTCGATAACTTGAGGTACTGTAAGTTGGGCAATGTCAACTCAAAGTCAGCGTCCACATGATAAGTAACATAAAGACTTTTCAATGTAGTAAAAGCGGCACTTCCATCATGCCAGAAGTTTACCTCAAGTGATTCGATATTTGGTGCGACCCGTTTCACCCATGGGGCTAGGTCTTTAGGGTCGACAGAAGACTTAAATACAATCTCTTTCGGCACTACCTCCTTCATTTCTGAAGGATCCACGTCTTCAATATTCCGCACTTTTATCAGAGTCACTTGGCGTCTTTGCTCGGGGGAAAGATAGTCCACATCTATGCTCTTGAAGTTGTCAAATTTGATCCACTCAAGATTTCCCGTATCATGGCGTGAAAGATCACGAGGCACCTCAGGGAATGTAAGCTGGCGCAAATTCATTCTTACATCATATGGTTCAGGGATTTTTGGAGCAGCCCCAGAGTAGCTAGTCCATTCATATTCAATAGTTTCCGCCATTTCCCAAAAGTTTCTAAGCAACTCGTTCATGTTTTGGAAGAAACAACTGCGAAACAGGACATGAGTAGGATAATCACGATAGCTCCAATCAAGTATGCCCTGAACGTTCTCACATGATAGATTTTTGACGCGGTAGTGGAGTCGTACCCGTTTGAAGTCGGCTAAATACGAATACGAAAGGCTGAGGTCCGTAAGGAACCAGAATTCCGAGAAGTCTGGATCGAAGTCCTCCCTGGCGTGTTGAATAGTCAACTTTGGGAGGTAATTCATGGGGGGTATTTCCCGTATGTTGGTGAGAGTCAACTCACGCAAATGCGCCAAAAGATTGCCATCCTGAAGGTAATGAAACTCGCCATAGCTAGCACTAAACTTACAGCGGAATCCTTCATATAAAAATCGGTCACTTACACTGATGCCATCATCCTGGTTAGCCCACGGTTTCGGAACTACTAAGTTCAAAGTGACGCCATTCTTAAGTTCTGAGGCTAACGAATGATACCGTTGATCACAGCTAAGAGCAGTGATAAATCGAGCTTGACTAACCAGGTCAGCGTAGCCCACCACTAGCTCGATCAATTCTCTGGGTAGCTTCTCGAGCATGATGCCTGCGTCGAGAATAGGGGCTCGTAATTTTTAAGGATCTGCAACTTGAGTTTTGTTGGAAAAATGAAAGTTACACAAAGTGCCACAAAGTTAGGTGATGACTTCTCAAGCCTCATGACATGTAATATAGATTGAAGAAATTCGTCTAGGGTGGTTCGTTTGTAATTAAATTCTATAAAGATCAAAACAATCAAGCCCTCAAGAATCACGCTTGATAAAGTCAATAACCTCATCATTGAAAAACTTGGGGTTGTCTAGGTACAAGTGATGACCGGCTTCAGGTACAAGCAGAAAGTCTGCCATTTTACCTAAGCCCCCTTGCTTGGCGAGTGCATTGATCCGCTTCACTGTGGCCTCGCCAGCCTTCTCATTCATCCAATCTTTGTCACCGTACATCCACAAGGTGGGAAGTTTTTGCTTCAAAAAGATCTTGGGTACACGATCTATGAGCGGGAGCTTTGCCAAGGCGCCAAATGCTAAGATGCGAGTGAGCCCGTACTCACCCAGCCCCGCTGCAGTGAAGATACGGTAAATATAGTCGTGCATCAAATAGAAGCGCTTGGGATCTTCACGGTGATAATGGGCAAATCGCCAACCAGTCCATCCCAGAATCCACTTCAGCGAAATAGGCCCAGCACCACGTACAAACAGGAATATCAGAAAGTTGCGGGTCCACAAGTACTTGATCAATTTAACTTTGTTTCCAGGCCGCAGCTCCCAATCGGAGTCCGAGCTTCCGTTAGCATCGGTGTCATCTTCATCTTGAGACAACAACAGTTTGGGCAGACGTTCAACGCCAACTGGCAGAATAAGGACCAATTTGTTGAGTAAATTGGTTCCGTCCTCTTGGGGCTTGTTGTACTTGAGAGCGTAGCAGCCCAGCAAGTAGCCACCGAAAGAGTGGCCCATGAGTGTGAAGTGTTTGATACCACGCTGTTTGCGCCAGTCTTCTATGGCATCAACAAACCAGTCCTCCACCTTTTCCACCTCCTCTTTGGTACCCAGTGGCAATTTGGGAAAGGGAGGTCTTGCCGAAAACCCAAAACCCAACAAATCGATGGCATGTATCTGTACACCAGGGATCTTCGACAAGGCATCAAAGTTGTCAACAAACAAGCCAAGCAGTGCAGCATATCCATGAATCAACACCACGTCGCGCACCTTCAAGTCCAGAGGTTGGTTGTTCTCGATATAGAACTCGTGGATGAAATTCCCATTACCTATGTCAGTGTTCACCAAAGCAGCTGTGCGGGTCCCATCAGACTTTGGATAAAATGGGAGCAGGTAGGCTAACATATCATGTTCTACCTTTTGGTCATTCAACCCACCAACCCATCTGTTGTGCTTCCACCAGTCTTGCAGCAGCTGCTTCCAAGAGTAGGTCACACGTTTCACAGGTTCATCAAGCTCACTCAACTTCTGATTAGTGGCGGTTGACATCAGCTACGGTGATGGGGGAAGGGCAGACTTATGCTTTAAATAATTGATCCTACTTGTACATTTTGACGTGCGGCCCATATGCATCTCGGAGACTACCCGATTCGGCATGAGCCGGTAAGTCAGAAATTGATACCGTTAAGCATAAGCGGAAACCCAAGGTGACTGCCCATCGAGTAAACATACAACTATCTCTACTGCTGTGTAATCTTTTGAAGAATGGCACTCCCATTAATGGAGAATGGGGCACGTTTTTCCTTTATCCGCCTCAAATACGATTATTGCGATTATGTAAACGGTTTGCCACCCATCCGCTTCGCCACAGTTACACTGAGGCATATTGAATAATAATGGTAAAATGGGCTTATTTCACTTGTACTACGCGGCTATGGCTCCATTATGTCTAAGTTAAAGTCGTCTAGCATACGGTCACAATAGTAATCAGCCTCACCTCTCACCGGCATTTCGACCTACATATAAGGAGTAGATGGAAACCAACATCAGTTTTCGCATTCGTAGAGTCTACGTTCTTGCACAAAAACCTTCCTGCACATTGCGGGTGGTAATACACACTCCCAACGAGCGCGAACCACCACCATTGGCATTACAAATTTTTTCTTTACCTCTAATTTTTCAGTATACATATCAGCAAACATGGACAACAAGACTCCTGTTACTATGGCCAAGGTTATCAAGGTTCTTGGTAGAACCGGCTCCAGAGGTGGTGTCACCCAGGTGAGAGTTGAGTTCTTGAACGACACCAACAGAACCATCGTCAGAAACGTCAAGGGCCCCGTCAGAGAGAACGACATCTTGTGCTTGATGGAGTCCGAGAGAGAGGCCAGAAGATTGCGTTAAGTTGCTGTGGATGCTTTTACCAGAACGGTGCTGTTGTTATTTTACATGTGGGAATCCAGTAATGGATGGCTTAATACATAAGAATTTTGAAATCTTGTGGGATAAACCGAGTGAACGGCCTAACATGGAGTGTGCTGATAGAGGACGCTTCTGGCTACGTAACTTACGGCTTGCCCCATCGTAAACACTCGTAAGGCCATATTGATCTTAGTCTGAAATTTGGTGCAAAGATGTTTCAAATTCTTATCACGTGATGTTAGGGTTAAAACCCTGTCATGTGTGGAAAAAGCTTTCCATCGGCCAGGGCCCTCCGTAGTGGGTTATAGGCAGATATGTCGGTCACTAGTGTGTCTCCTGCTTGTTCATTGTCATCCATCAGATTGCGAAGTATTTCCTCTTGTTTCGTAAACTTCGGTGTTCTATGCATATTGATCTGAAATGCGGGGGATAATAATGATTTCCGAGAAAAGCTACCTTGGGATTGAGAGTTGATAGTAAATAGTTTACTGTGCATGAAGGCAGAATGCCAAATCTCAAAACAAGTCATTGTGAAGTCTCAAGAGACCCACCACAGACCCACCACATTCGATGCATTTACGAACTCACACTGTAGAAGATATCATGTTATGATCAAAAAGTTTGAACTGGAGGTGTAGGGTATGTAGCAAAGTATGCTAAAGAGTGTGTGCTATGTGGTATGACTAATGAGTGGTTTGATTTTTCCTTGTGTTTAGGGTTAACACTTTCTTCTGTTCTTTCATATTTTCGGAAAATACAATAGAAAATGTTTGTAATTCTCAAAAATCCTCCCATGTAGAATTCCACACGTAGAGTCCGCCTGAAAGGTACTAGCCTCTCTACATACAAGCCTTGCGACCAGCTACCCAAATCCCTTGAAATGCCTCTTACACCTTTGATATATACTGCCCATTTTTGCTGCAAAAAACTAAGCACACCAACGCGGCGCGCGCATCCACATTGATTACGGGTGAACAAGGAAACATACCTCAATCTCACAATGCTGGACTTAGATGAGGATCTTTTGGCTTTGGCTGGCGGCGACCAGTCAGAAGACGAACCCATGCTTGCGGAAAGCGATGAAGATGCTGATGCCGGCCCGCTGGCTCCGGCCGACGGAGAAGAAGAAGATGATGGCGATGATGACGACGAGCCGGAACTCGTCAATCCTTACCCATTAGATGGCAAATATAAGGACGAGGTGGATCGTGCGGAGTTAGAAGGTATGGATGAAATGGCCCGAGAGCTGATTTTGTACGAGAGACTGCAAGAGATGCAGAAGTACACTGAACGCAAGTTCCTCGTCGAGAGAGCGCGTAAACAGAAACAACTGGCACTGCAGGCCACACGGTCACTGTCGAGAACTACCAAGAAGACGAGTAAAGATGACAAGCTTTCTGAGTTGAAGAAACAGCGTGAAAAGAAGCGCCGGCGTGATGCGTATGAAAGTGATGATGCCGAGGAAGACGAGGACGAGGAGGATGAGGACGAAGACGCGATGGACGAAGACGAAGAGGATGACTACGACGATTATTGGGGTGGTGCAGGCCGGGGGACCACTCAGAAACGGCTGTACGAACGTGCTACTGTGGAGGATATCAACAAGGTGGCCGTAGGGCGGACGAAATTGTTCAAGCACTGCTACTTCCTGGATTTTGCTGAGACTGTGATTGATTGTTTTGGTAAGATCAGTTTGGGTATGGACAAAGTCACTCGTCGCCCTTTGTATCGAATGGTGAAGATCGTTGATGTTCAAAACCACCCTGAGAAGGCTTACCGCTTTGACCAAGGAAAGTGCGACGTTTTCTTGACCGTACTGCAGAACAGACAACAGCGCAAAGAGTTCCCGTTGCTGTTCTTCTCTGATCTGCCTATTTCAGGCAGTGAATTCGATCGTTATATCAAGGAGCTCGACAAAACAAATGAGGACATCGATTACGCAGACGATGTAGCAGACAAGGCTACCCAGCTCAGTCATTTGTTAACCCGAGGTGTCTCCGATAAGGATGTTAACGAGATGATTGCCAAAAAACAGAAGTTGCTGCTGCTGGCGAACCAGGATGCTAATTTGACTGGTTATGATGCAGTCACCCAAAAGGCGCGCTTGAAAGACGAGCTTAAGGTTTGCAAGCAACAAGGTAATATGGAACGTGCTAAAGCTCTTGCCGAACGTATTGCTCGCTTAGATGAGAAATTGGCCCATGCGCAGGCTATGGACCCCATGGCTAAGCTCAACGAGCGTAATCGGAAATTGAACCAGCACAACATTCGTGCTGCCGAACTCAAAAATAAGCTGGCGGCGGAACAAGCGGTCCAGGATGATGCCGACCCGTTCGCGCGTTTACGCACCACCACCCGCATCTACTACCAAGACATTGTCGCTGAAGAAAATCAGCGGGCGCTCGACGATGCGAAAAAGCACATGGATGAGCGTCTTGAGGAGCAGAAGAAGGAGCAAGAACAAATGGCCACCCTGACTTATAGAGTCCTCGGGGGCATGGACAAATTGATTGCTTCCAATGTCAATGTGGCCGTGGAGTTGCAATTGTAATGATGTATATCAACTGACATAACCTAATTCAAAACAACTCTACAGTTGCTAAATGAAAAGAACGAATGCAATTGCTTGCCTGTAGAATTTGGCAAGCGGATTTCAGTGAGATATTCCTCAAACATTACTGCCAAGCAAATCTGGACCTTGAGATGAACCTTGGCCAACGTCAAGTTCAAATCTTTTGCTTCGAGCGAACTTGTCACTACTATGCGACCAGGTTGAATACCCGGCTGGGAGTAGCCGTATTGGTATCACAAGCCAAATTATCATTTGAAAAAGTTCGGATCGGGATCCTAAATCGCGTGCTATCCGAAAATTTGGGGTACATGCATAACGCGTGCCGTCATCGCCGGACGGTTGCAAACCCCGGGCGAAAGTCGACGCGAAATAGGTGAAATTTGCATATTCTTTCCAATGTGATTATGAGTTTATTAGTTCGCGTCTATATACAATGGGGTATGATGGTTCGTAACGTCGTTAAAAAGGTCTCGTGTGGCGACAAATCAGTTAATCTCGCGCCAAAGCGACATCCGCAAATCCAATCTCTCTTGTAAAAGGTCGTCGCGGGGTTTATCTTCTTCCCAGTCAGCAACGTAGTAATTGTGAGCATATTCGGCGTCGAACAGGTTAACGTCATAATCCTTGGAGTCAATGCTAGTGGTGTCCTCCATGTCAGCCTCGATAATCAAGCATTCATCGTTGATGCCCAAAGCAAAAGACAGAGGGGTACGCAGAAGGGTATAGGAAGGGGTTACTTCCAGCGGGGCCGGCGCCAAAACCTTCTCTGATTGAAGCCGGGCGGACCGGGTGGACTCGCGCGAGGGACTTCGGTTCAAAGAGAACGTACGTTTGATGAAACACATAGGTCTCTTTCTGGGGGTAAGCGACGAGCAAGACGACGCGGATGACAAAGAAGAGCCCGTTGACCGACGTCTGAACACATTGGTGAACTTATTGTGTCTCTTGACTTCGTCGGGCAGGTCAAAGCTGATCAGGTTATCAACGGAGTTGACGTAATAGTGTTGGTTCAAGGTGGAGTCGTATTCCAAGCGCCAAATGTCCTTCATTGTAATCGTGCAACTTTTGTTTAATGGCCTGCTTCGACGGCCGATGTCGCCTATATATACATCTTCGGAAAGAGCTTTAGCCGTTTGTCATGCTTAGTATTCTTATTTTTTACGGATGCATGTGCAAAAGATGCAGTACCATATCCGTTCGGAATTTGTCACCAATTATTTCACGCCTAATCCAGGAGGCTCGATCGTAAAAAGGTCCCTTTAGTGAGCGATGGATTTGGAATAACTGTCTCCATCACACATCTCTTTTACAGAAAAGGGGTACGGTTTTCCGTTGCTTCAACGACAAAACCGGGTTCGAGGTGGGTCGCGATTACTTAATCGACAAAATCTTGCATTGGCAAATGTGACCGGATGGATGCCTAATTAGGAACCGGTCCGGAATTTCCATCTCTAATGACCGATGCCTTTCTATGCTGGTGAGCGCGTATGCGCGCTGACATAATCGGTCAAACGCCATTCAGCCATCGCTAAACGAACAGAAAGTGACAGTCAGGTCAGATCATGTGCGAGAGATCACCATGTTATTCACTTGATAGGGATCGATTATCTGTTCAATTTGTTCTCGATTACTAAAACTTTATTAGCATTGGTAATGCTTCTGAAATTAACCACTTTCGGGACGGAGTTAGGATTTACCATTTTGTTCCCGTACGGGATCTGGCCGGGAGTCAGAACCAAAAAGACCGAGGCATACCACAGCAAGCTTTCACTATTACATTGGGGTTAAAAGTTGCGTCTGTTTTCATAGCGACTCGTATTGTGTCAGATATATGACCCCTGTTGCGATTAGGTTAGACATGTCGCTTCCCCTGAACGTGAGTCATCCCATTTTGAAGTTTTACGACCACGAGTACAAAATGAATAATGACAGGAAATTTACTTTGAGCAGCATTAGATTTCAACAACACTTAGCCACGATCAACTTAAAAAACCATGTGTTTGATGTTATTTTGAAAGCTGCGAAGTTATTTTGAACGCTGTGAATAACGTTCTATGCTAATTCTTTGTTGACGATATCTGTGATCAATGGTAGAGGCTTCCCTTTCCAGGATTGAAAAACTCCAACATTCTTCTCACAAACACTCAACCATTCATTCATTCGGTGAATGTTTTGCCTGTTTGGTAATTGTTGGGTGGGGAGTGAAGAGCATGGCCCCACTGCTAACGATGGGTCTCGACCCACTTACACCTCGGCTTGCCCAACATGATTCTTTTTGTCCTGCATATAAGCCCGAGCGACTCACTTAAGTCGCCACTCCAATCCGATCTTAATCAACACTTTCACTAACAATGGTTTCCGCTGAATTTGAACAGAAGGTAAGTTCAATTGCTTCTACTACTACTTCCAAGCTCCTATACTAACTCCCCCAGGCTAAGGCTGTCAACGAGTTGCCCACCAGACCCAACAACGACGAGTTGTTGAAGTTGTACGGCTTGTACAAGCAGGCCACTGTTGGTGACAACAACACCGAAAAGCCTGGTATTATGGACTTCAAGGGTAAGGCCAAGTGGCAAGCGTGGAAGGATGTCGAGGGTACCTCTCAGGAGGAGGCCGAGACCCAGTACATTGCTTTGGTCGATGAATTGACCGCTAAGTACCAGTAAACTGTTTGTTAGTATGTCAATGTATGTCCCTTTTGTGTTGCCACTGATTACGTAGTCACTTCAACCCCACAATTAGTTTACGTGTTCATAACCACGGACCAATTCGGGTGAGGCGACCCTTGTGTGGAACCGAACGTTCCGGCAAAGCCTTGAATTCAATCAAATTCCACGGTTACCCCGGATAAGCGAAGACGATATCATGGCCCCTTACCAGTTGTCCGGTGTCGACTCGCAAGTTCTGCGTCATGCCCAAATACCCAGAGCAAGCAAGAAACACTGTACTGTGGCGCACCCGAAGTACATATACCATACATCGCTTAATCGGAGCCAATTCTTCAATTGAGACCCCGACAATATGGGATGTATCGATACTATTGTTCGTAGTGTGAACACTCCGTGTTTCAGCCCACATGCCGAAACAACTCAGAATTGTGGAGGTCTTGAACTTTACGTACCGAAAGCCCCACCAGGTTACGAAGAAGCATTAGTAGGCTTCACTCAGCCCACTACTAGTACCTTAAACGCCCATGCGTCCAATCAGACGAATGAAGGCTTTTAATAGAAAGGGGCCGTCCATGCAGCGTTCCATGCACCTGCACAGGAATGTGACAAAGTAGCCATTTATAATTGATTGCTATGGCCCACGTACAACCAATTTTTAATCCACACCATGTTGAGACAAGTTTCGAAGTCTTCGTTGCGCCAATTGACTAGATCTACCGCGTTGAAGTCCCCCCAGCGGGTGGCTAGACGCTACAACTCGTCTTCTTCGTCCGACTTCGGCAAAACCGGCCCTAACGGCTATCTTGGTATCACTGTGGCTGCTGGTTTGATTCTCGGTCTCGGTTACTGGATTGCTGGCAGCCCCTCGGGTGACCGTGTCGCTGCTCCCCAGGTTCAGGGTAAGTTCTTTGAGGGTAAGGACTCCGCTTCTAACAATGCGTTTGCCCTTGCCGCTGCACAGATCAACGGGTTGTTAGGTGAAGACGAAGGCAAGGAGTGGGTCAGCAAGTTGAAGCAGGCCGCGGAGAGCGGTAAGAAGACCGCTTCCAAGGCAGTTTCTGAGGCTAAGCTGACCGCTCTGGACGCCATCGACGACCCTTACAACTTCCTTTACGAGCAGGTTTCGGGGTTGTTGGGAGAGGATGAGGCCAAGGGCTGGAGCGACAAGTTCAAGGCCGCTGCCAAGAACCCCCTGAAGGCTGCTTCCGACGCTGTTAACACCGCTTCCAACGCTGCCAAAGACTTGTCTAAAAAGCTCACGGACGGCGCCGACGATGCATACTCGCTTTTGGCCGAGCAGGTCAACGGGTTGTTGGGAGAGGACGATGCCAAGGACTTGACCACCAAGATCAAGGAGGCTGCCAAGAACGCCTTGAACAACCCCAAGAAGGCCGTTTCTAAGGCCTCTGACTCTGCTGCTGACGCTGGTGAGGACGCCTGGAACGCTGCCTTGGAGCAGGTGAACGGTTTGTTGGGCAAGGACGACGCCAAGGCTTTGTCTGAGAAGTTGAACTCTGCGAAGAAGAGCGCTGGTGACGCTTACGACTCAGTGGCTGCTTCGTTCCGCCAGGGCTTGCAGGATGCTGACAAGGTTGCTTCCCTGTACGTTGGTGACGCCAAGGACTTCGGCAACGATGTGAAGAAGTCTTACGAGCGCCAGAAGGCCGACTTCGAGAAGAAGCTTAACCTGAAGTCTGGCGATCTTAGCAAGGACTTCATGGTCGCTGAGGAAATTGCCGAGGAGTAATTTTGCAGCCATGCATGCAGCTCAAAATAATACAATAGATATATATCCGCCGATCAAGGTACGCGGAAGTATAAAAAATCGTACATCCAATGAGATAATTTATTATAATATACACTAGTATTAAGTACACCTGAAAGAACATGAAAAAGAGAAAGAGCCCTATTCAAACCAGCACATCACTTTCACAAGGCGGCATGGCTTGAGGGTAGTCATTAAAAAAGTTACAAAGCAACAACATGCACATTATTCACCTCCAGCTGCAATTTTTTCAGAGTCTCGAGCAGATTGGTGGGGGTGGTGTCACCCAAAGTCTCTTCGGGCTCGTCTTCTTCCTTGATAGTTGCAGTAGGGTAAGGAGCGTCAGCAGTTTGGTGCATCAACTGGTTAATGGGCAGTTCGTTGTCGCGGTATTGGGAAAGGGTGTACAGGGTGGGGGTCTTGATCGGAGGCATCAGGTTGTAGTCATTGTCAGTCGGCTTGGCGGTAGTCAACACCGCCAAGTCACCAATCAGCTTCAGTGTCTGGAAGGTGGGAATGTACTTAGAAACGTCCTTCATGTTGAGGAAAAGCTTGCGGATCTCCATCTTGACAAGCTGGGTGAGGTCATCGTCCTCATCGTTTTCCGGGTCGTCATCGAGGTTAGGCTCGATAAGCTCGACATCCAACCCGTCCTTGATGCCCTGCTTGCGCTCCTCCTTGTCTTCATCCTCCATGTCGAAGCGCAATTGCAAACCAAAGCCGAGGATAATGAGGTAGTTCTTGTACTTGGACAACTCGCTCTTGTACTCAGAGATCTTCTGATCGTAGTTCTGGACAATTCGAGAGTAGTTGTTGCCACCATACAACTTTTGCGGGAAGTTGTTCAAAAACTTGTTTTGCAACCCGATAAAGTCATTGTACAACTTACGCAAGTGGTTGTAGTACTTGTAAGTGCGCACGAACTGCTTCATCATACCGGCGTGAGTGCCCTGCTCCATGGCATTGGAGCCATCGGCCGCGACCATGTAGTTACTCAAGTACACGCCTCTGGGGATGGTCTCCCACTTGGAAATGTACTTAAGCTTCTTGAACTGGTCGCGGTTAGCAATAAGACCGTCCAAATTGGTCCAGCCGTACTCGATCAGCAGCACCAGTTCCTCGAGGGTAGGGATAGCCGTGATCTTGGCGGCCCAGAAGTTACATGTGTTCACAAATTCCAAGGCGATCTCGCGGGTACCCGCCTCAAAAATGAACTTCTTAGCGGGACGCTTCAGTACGCGGGGGAAAGTCAACGACCACAAAATCAACTTCTTGTTGGTGCCGCTGACAGTCACGGGCTTCTCCATCTGGGCGATGGTCAGGCACAAGTTGTAGTTGCCAATGTTGGCGGCGTTCTTGAGCCAGTTTCCATCACCAACAACATCGTCGTCATCCACCTCCTTCTTCGGTTGCAGCTTCTTGTGCTTCTTGATGACCTTGGGGTCAAACGAGTAGAGCGACAATTCACCCTTGGTGACCACGACGAAGTTCTCAGTGAACTTGTTGATAACAAGCGGGGGCGCCTGGCCCTGCGAGCGCGCGGTGGCGGCAGGGTTAGCGGCCAGCCGCGAGAAAAACGAAAAGAAGCCCAGACGCTGAGGAGGCGCCGCCATTGACGGGCCCGTATTCGACAGAATCAGCAGGTCATGGTCAGCGTTAGTACCCGAGTCGTTGTTGAGGATCTTAAGCTTAAGCAAACCCTCCTTGAGGTAAGGCAGACCCTGGAGCTCGAGGGTGAGGTCGTATTGGTCCTGGTAGTCGTTAACGTCAAAGTCCTCCAAACCCTGGTAGGTGTCGTTGGCACCACCTGCCTCCGAGTCATCAAGCTGCAACCGCGTCATGTTGACAGTATCGAACGAGAGTACCGAGAGCAGGTCGTCAGCGTACGAATGCAGCAGGTCCTTCGACACCACCAGCAGCCGCAGCAGACGCTTGTGCAACAGGTGGTGATGTGCGGGTGCCATGACATCGCCCATCCGTCTCAGGCGCAAGTTCGACATCAGCAGCATCTGCAGAACCCGGCCCAGCGTGGTGTTGTTGGAGTTGGTGCGCAGAGCCACCGCTCCCAGCGCCAACGCCCGGCCGAACCCGACCCGCAGCGACCGGTTGCCTGCGCCTGTGGTCAGGTGAGCACCGGCGGTGTACTGCGACACCAGCAGGGTCGCCAGCAGCATCCGCTTCATCACCAACAGAGCCCGACGGTTGTCAGCAGTGTCAGTGGACCAGATCAGCAGGCCCAGGGGCTGACGCGAAATCTCAGGACCTTCGGTAGGATGCTGGGGCGCGCCGCCCAGCGGAACCGCCGTGGTCAGCAGAGTCGCCAGCTGTGCAGCACTGCCATTGGATACCGAGCGAGGTTGTTGCTTGGGAGCAGCCGTGGGAGCGGGGGCCATGCCCTGTTGTTTCAAGTGCAACTCGTCCTTGAGCAACGACTCGTAGTAGTTAGACAACTCGCGTTCGATGATGATGCGCTGCTTGATGCTCAAGTTTTTCAGCAGCTTGGGGTTCTGTTGGATAAACGTGGTGAAAGTGTTCTTGATGTAGTCGGCCTGAGAGATCTTCAGCTTCTTGTTCAACTCCAGGTTGTGGAGAGCCGTGTTCAACAAAATCAACAGATAGATGATGATGTAGATCTTCTCAAAGTTACGGGTGCAAAAGACGTTGGTCTGGTGCTGCTTGATGTACAGCTTAGTGAACGACAGCAAAATGCGGTCAATCTCCTGGGACTCGCCCTTGAGGTAGAGCTTGGAGCACAAGGTGCGGGTCAGGGTCAACAAATTGGCGTTCCACCGAAACAAGTCCATGTAGTGGTTACGGATCTTCAGCAGCTCTTCGTCGTTGGCCGCCAAGAATTGGGTGTACTCCTCGGGCTGAATCGACACAAACTCTTCGTTGAAGAGCTTCTTCGCGATTTCGCGGTACTCCTTATCGCTGGGATCATCCTCCTTTTTTCTCGGAGCCGCTTCTTCGGTGGCATCAGCCTGGACGCCTGCGCCGGTGGTGGCCAACACCGGCTTCTTCAGGGGAACCGCAGTTTGAGCCGTGTGCACTCGCAGCAGCTTGTGCTTAGGCTTACTGCGCTGTTGCATCTCCACTGGCGTTGGCGGCAACGGCTGATCCTGCTTTTCGTGAAACAGTTGTAATTTGACACCGGTGCCGTCACTGTCAACACCCGGCACCGCTGTAGAAGCGACGGCATCGTTGAGCGTGCCCTCGCTGTCCATTTTGTTCAAATCAGACATGCCTCGATCCAGATTGGCAAACTGAGTGGTAAAAGAACACGCGGGTATGAGTTTTTGTTTGGTGCGTCGAACAACATTATGTACACAGGCGGCCATATGCAAACCATAATTTATTTTTTCTCCCAGCAGTACCCAAAATCGCCCGGCTTTTTACCTAATTGAGTGGCAGAAACGAGGGCGCCAGGGCCCAAAAGAGTCATTCCGAGCCTCGTCGCCTCATGAAGGAAATCTGACGATGGCCAAACTCTATTCGCCACGGAGCCCCACCCGTTCCCCTGACTCCGTCATTCTCATCTCGATTTGCGGTTAGCCGAACAGGTGGAAAATTAACCCCAGTTGGGAAAATGGTTGTCAATTACTGTTGTCGTGTTCCTCCAAATTTTTTGGCGGGCCGCATCGCTTCTGCAGTGACAAAGGATACCACGAATCATACGTGTAGACATTGCCGGGTGCCACAAAAGAAAAGATATAGGTCTCAGCTAATGGAGATTTCGACAAAAACGCGGATTTACATTCTCTCTTCCCGCACCACCCGGTCCACGTCCGTCTGCATCAACAGACGCGTGGCAGGCGCACGGCGCTGACGATAACCCCGAGCAACCAGGGATTACCGAGGGCACGTCGAAGGCTCGGCTGCGATAAACCTTTTCCTGACAGCACTAGCCCGGAGTAATCAACTACTCGAGGCGTCACCCCATCAGTTGGGGGGAGACGTGCAGGAATTTCAGATAGTAGAAGACATGCAAGCAACTGTAGCCGTTTGGTTTTTAGCGAGGCTAGCGTACCCCCAAACGCTATTGTGGGGCGAAGGAAGCGCACGACGAGGCGCTTTGTCAAGTGGGGCGGGGCTAGCAAGGGTGACACCTTTTGTGTAGGTTGCCCCATTCGACCAAAATTTAGGGCACCGTACCGCATCAATGTGGAGAGGTCCACAAAGCTTATCGTTTCATTGGTGGTCTGTTCAACCGATCAGCTTTTGCGTGGCTGAATAGCAACTGGAAGTAGGGCAGACACCACGGTATTGTTTATTGTGTCGCTCAATCTAGTGCGTATAGAGGGGGCTATTGTTCTAAACGATCGCTCCCCTCGCACTATACATATAACCAGATTTACAGAGTTACAATCGAGCGGTTTTGCGGTCACTTACGACTCAAGGTGATGAGTGTACGTTGGCGATTTCCCCCTTGTTCGTAGCCTTCTTCGCTGATCCTGGCGGATGACTATGCCTCCACCGCTATTGTCAGTCTAAGCACCATGCATGCCCATGCATGCTCGTCGTCTAGTGGACAATTACGATATGGGTTGGCAAGGGGCACGAAGGTCGACGCGAACTTCGTTCCCGAGGCTTCCGCGCATGGTGAGTGAAGAGAAATCGTGAGATGTCACGGTGTCGTGGAAAGTGTGTTTTGACAGAGACGCGTTTTTCCTTAATTGGATCATAGCGTACTCAAAGCGGCTCAAAGACTCGTACACCAGTATTAGCGTAAACTAGGTACAAAATACCCGAAGGGTGGGGAAAACTCTTTGTGTTGTCGGATCCGATCTGAGTCGGATTCGATCTGAGAAGTATGCAAATTTCATCTTTATGCAATATTTTGGTGAAAAGCCGACAAAACCTCACTAACGAGGGTTATATTTACGACAATTTCCAAAATGAAAGAGGAAAAGTGGGATGTACAAGAAGTCCGATTGACTTTTCTCCGACGATAGCCGCCAGTCTACAAGACCCTTGGGATTCCTAGTGTGCATCGCTTCTCTCAAAGTGTCAGCTCCCATTCGGATCCACTAGTTACTAGAATCGGATTTGGGTTCCCCAGAGATGGAAATAAACCCGATGGCGCCTCATATTCCTCTTCAGTTACTCGGTTTGTCACTTCGATTACGCCGCACTATCTGAGTGCATGCATAAAATCAGGCATATACTGAATCACGAATCCACCTTACAAACACGCTCGCCATGACCAGTCCCTCGGAAGAGATCCAGCAGCTCGTCAACCGGAAACGTGCTGCTGGCGATTCAATTGTTTTGGGCCATCTTCTCGAGGAAATTGAGAGGTTGGACGCCACTAACGTACCCCGTGAGTTATACCAATGGCTGTTGGACCCTGATGACCCCCTTCTCTCGATGCTCATCGTCCAATTCTATCGTCGGTGCCGGCTTCCGGCGGAGGAGGTTGCGGAAATTGCGGCGCAATTAAAGCCCACCGACGATTTGGTGGCAAATGAGTTGATTGGATTGTGGTGTGACTTGTCGAACCGTGGCGAGCCGATAGACACTTCCAACCACGTTGATTTCTCCAATCCCAACGTCGCTCGCCAGTTCAATCCCGATATTGCTTTGACACACAATCCAAACATTCTTGACTCATTCAACATGTCCCAGCACTGGCCCGTGTTTATTAACTACATCAGGAGCACAAAAATGCCTGGCGGGGTGTTTACCGACAAACTCATGGCAGAATTGCCCTACGACAGATACCTTGATGCTGCATTGGCCATGTCTGCGTCACCCGGACCCAGGAGCCGGTTTTTAATGATGAATGCGGTGCTGCGTTTATTTAACAGCGATGAGTTCGCCAACACTGAGTTATGGCGACCGAAATTGGAGGTGTTGGAGAACTTATTGGCCGAGCCACAGGTTCCGGAGGTTCTGATGTGGAAGCTGGAGCTAGAACAGGAGTTGGCCAGGATGTTGGGCACGGGTCCGGGAGAGCAGCCCCCGAGTGTCGCCACCGAGGCTGCTGGGTAATCGAAGTTATACGCTTATATCCCTTTTGCAACCTGTCTGGTTGGTCATGTACTCCAATTAACTGGTCCGAATCGTGAGGACATTTATTGTGATGAAATATATAACCATCTCATGCAAATAGTTTAGCAGTTCACCCAAAGGTTACCGCAAATGCAAGTACGCTGGAACACCATGGTCCACAAACCAATGGTTGATGGCGCATCAAAGACCATCGGGTCAGCGACCAAACTGACTGCACGGCACCGCGTGCATTTGCGCAAGTTGCGGGAGTTGCTGGAAGGGCGGGAAATGACAATTTTACGCAAGGCATCGACACATTCACCCGAAGCGTATGGCAACCGTGGCATGAATTCCATCAATGGATCAACTTGTACGGGTAACTTGAATTTGTGAGGCATCCGAGGTGCCGGGTTAGCCACGCCGACGCAGAGCCAGTCGACGTCGTAAAAATACACCTCCGAGATCTTCATGTGCCGATTCAAGTTTACCTGGTGGGGATCCAAAAGCACATTGGCGATTTCGGTCATCTCAGGTGACAATTCGCCCTGACACACAAGCTTTTGCTCCAATCGGAGAATATACAGCGGGTCCGTGTTCGACTGAGTTTTTACAGCGAGCTCTTTTGTGATGTAGGCGTCGCACTCGCGCAAGTAATTCTCAAACAGCAGCAATGCAAGCGGAGCTTGGGTCACTACGGTGAAGTATCGGTTAAGCGCCTCTTTCATGGGGGTGTACAACTTGTTAGCATCAGCCAAATCCTTGTGGAGCTTTTTGAGAATCTCATGAGTCTTGCCAATCAGCAGGAGAGCATACATCAAGAAGAGCCGCGGGACTTTAGCCAAAATAATAGGGAGGGCTAACAGGTTGGACATGGTAAGTCTCAGGTTCCCGGAGGTCCGGCTGATCAGCAACTGGAATAACTCTTGATAAATGTATACCATCAAATCGATAAACCACTTCACCAGACCGATAAGCAGCATGATACGCTCTCCGCGAGTGATCAGGTCTGCCAACAAGTCCTCCGTTGGTTTCTTCTTGCTGATTTGTGCATAGATACTCAGCAACAGAAACATGATCCCGAACAGGGTCAGACGCAAGTTGAGAACAACCCAGGCAATATCGCCAACGGAGCCACGACCCAGGGAGGTCGCAGTGGCCTCGCCAAGGGCCAACTGCAACAGCATAAGTTTTTGGAGCGGGGGGTTGCTAATGAGTTTATCCACTTGCTCGCGCGTGAACCCATCAAGGGCAAAATTAATCGCCTTATGAGCCTCAGCCAAGATGAGCACCACCACATCAGGAGGCAGTACAACTGCCACCCGTGACATCTCCAGTTGTATGAGGATAACCAAATCGTCGCAACAACAATTGGCGTAACACGCAGTGGCATGGTGATGAGCAAAAGCCACAGCCATTTCGTACAATTCATTTTTGGTAGAAGGAGGGTTGGACCGCGAAACTGGATGGAGCTGCGGGTGACCATCGTAAAAGGCAACATACAGCGCAAGTGTGGGCGACAATGCTAACATTTCGGGTGGGGTGGGGTGAACAACAATGTCAAAGTTGTAGCCAACGTCGAAAAGCGACCCAATAGTTGTGACAAGTTCCGATGACTTTGGCGGCGAGGCGGCGGTTCCCAAAAGATCCCCGAGCTCGTCGTCGCCCCCTTTGAAATCAAATGCTGGCTCAGGTTGGTTGTTGCCACCGTTCACCAAAACCATGTCACGGTTGAAAACGTCGATGCGGGACCCGTATATGAACACCACCCAATGGTCCATTTCGTCAATGCGATCGACGCGCCCAGGTCGAGTGATTTCACCAACCAATTGCATCACCTGTGTAGGTTTAACTGGAGCTGTGCCCTGTCGGCCCTTGCGTTCGGCCAATTGCTTGAATGCTGGGTTAATAGTGGCAGTCTCCAGCGCGATCTGGTAACGCAAGACCCGAGTGTCATCCTGGAAGTTGTATGTAACCAACAACGACAAATCAGAGGTTGGAGTGCAGCCCACCAAATCCACATCAAAGAGCTCACCACACCGGGTGGTGTCCGAGTCGTCGTCGTACACATAACCTGGCGCAAGGGTCATCGAGGACAACACTTCCAGCGTGAGCTTTGGAGGCGTTTTGGCATTCTCGGGGGTATTGTAATGAGGATTTTCCTTTTGGCGCTTGGCCAGCTCCTTGAGAAACCCCCAGTCGATTGTAATAGCGTGGGTGGTGATGGTACTCGTCAACGAGTCGAGCATCGCCACAATCACCCGGCCATCGTTCGCAAACCCGATCGCACCGTGAGTGATGTTGACCACATCAGTACACGGCTCGCAGTCAATGCGGTGATACTCAACTTTGTGTTCACCTTGGTAATACAAGGTTACTTGCCCGTTGCGCCGAAGGGTCATACATGCTTGCTTTGTCAGAATGGGATGGGTAGCCCCGTGTGGAGGGGTTTGCTTGAGCAGATAGGTGAACTGTTTGGTGCTGGAATCGCGTGTGGCTGGGTGGTTGTGAATCTGAGCCTTTTCGACGTGGAGCCACTTGAAACCGACAATGGGCAGTTTGATCTCAAGGTCTTGGTAGATCATCTCGGTGTGACTGTAACTGGTCAATTCATAACTGGGAATGTCGCCCTTTGAAAGAAGCCCAACCCCGGCAAGATAGATATAAAAATTACCCTGGGAATCAGCCACCGCAAGGTCCGTCGATGGGTGCGACCAGCTCACCATCGACACGGGTGTCGGGTGGATTTTGCGCGGGGGAGCAAGTTTCCAACGCTGTCCATCCACACTTTCTAGGTAGGTCACATGTAGTATGGGGTTCGCATAGGCTATGAACCCGTGCTTGGACCACAGAAGCATGGAAGGGAGGTTCTCTATTTGGTGATTCGAGTCGCGGTGATCGGTGAAATTTGAAGGTCACGTGCATGATTGGCAGCGAAACCGGAGTTGCCCCTCCGGAGCGGGATGGAAGAATACGAACAGAAAAGCGAGGCTTTCAGTCGGGGCGTTGATGAACGTTGATTTGACAACTGGCGTGCATAGCTATGGACTCGCATTACGCACGGTACGACCTCAGTTGTCTTCCGCATTGACGGGTGACAAGCATGTGGAGTGCGTGAACTAATAAATAGCCATTGGGCATGCCACCACTCGTAATTCTACGTCACCACTCGACATCCGTGGCTTGGGTCAAACTGTACTGCAGCTGTCAACTGATATCGGATATAGTTGCATAAATGTTAACCCACTATATCAAATCTCGCCGGAACCTCGCTTCCAGTAACATCATCGCTAATTTTATCCTGCCTCACAACCAAGAAATATCCGGATGGACGCATATGCTATTGTGGGCCCATAGCGAGCCGACCGTTAAGATCCTGCCGTCAAGTACATTATTCCCGTTGTAGACTCAATTACACCACCGGAACCGGTTGTGTTCGCTTCGGTTCACAAAGCGAGATCCGACGCCTCAAGGCGAACCTTGAAAATAGGGTTACAAAAAACGCAAGACTGCCCCAACTACGAAACAAATCTAATGAGCGCGTTTACGGCGATGGCACCCATTTCATAGAGACCACGGTTGAATAGTGCATTGATACATAGTCCGAGGTATACGCGTACGCGTTGCAGACGCACATTCCATGTCTACATGTGGCGTCCGAGATCTGTGTCCCCCTTACCATCATAAGTGTCTGCGACTCGAATATGACCCATACCAAGCCAAATTCTATGGTGAAACCGTTGATTTCTAGGTTAACCGCGAAGCATGGACCCGTGAGAACGCCTCCATCTGGAGCGCGTCGATTGGCGGTGAACTAAGGGGAGCTAATCGCGCGAGCTCACCAAGCCCTCAAAGCGGACTACTCGCAAGCTCCCACGGGAGCCCCTTCGCCACCAGATCATCTGAACCCCCCCTTGCTTACTTGTTTAGGTTTAGTGCGTCAAGATTATGTAAAGGCTAAATTTCAACTGTCGGTCGACGTGATTATAAACGCTCGAACAGCTCGATTTGAGACAATTGTCGACGATTCGAGAGACGAGAACTCCGTGGTACCACGCACGAGGCGGGCCTACCGGAACGCAACGACTGTCCTCGTTTTTCATCTCTCTCACGCCATTGTTTTTGTTTCCCCCCTGACATATGCGCCTGCATGCATGAAAATATTGCCTAGACCTACGAGATTGGCTCGCGAAAATCATTAAGGTTTTGAGCCGACGAGGCGCATTGACGCGGTATCGTCATAACATTGCAAGCGGAATGGGCTAATTACAGTATAACTATACCCCATCTGCCAACGGTCGAAATTTTACCGTCACTATCCTATTACGAACCCCCCCCATAAACTGCGGACAAATTCAACAGGATGGTAAGAGCCATCCGCTTCCCCTTTTTCAAGCGCCGAGGCACCGATGAGGATGAGTTTACTCGCTCGTACGACCTGTGGCAAGCGAGGTTCCTTAACGAGCTACCAAAACCCGTTGCTGAGGAAACTAAACGCCGTCTTAAACGCGATAGCGAACTTATACGCCGCTCGCTTATCACCGGCAAACTCGTGTTGGAAGGTTTTGACGAGAACGACCAAGTGCTGGTTTTTAATGTCGACTTTTTCAACGGGGATGATGTCATCGCCGAGGAAGACGAGTTAGAGCCGCTCGACACTCAACCGTTCGTCCCATTACAACCAACAAACCCCCCTAAAAATAAGCGAGTCGATAGTCTCGATAGCGACGTCAGCAATGACCGGTTTCGCAGTATGGGCTCCACTTCGTCAAAGACAATTTCCATGGAAACGGTAACCCCACGCAATACGTCGTTACGATCAATAGTGGAGCCAGTGACGCCCCAAACCGTGTTGCTGACCACAAGAGAAAAACTCCAATCCCCACAGCGCATAAGCTTCCGGTCATCACATAGTAGAGACTCGCCACGAAGTACGGCATCAACCGCTCAGTTTACTGTGGGGTCTCCTGTAAATCCCACACCTCCGTTGGATGACGAAGACTTTCCCCTTTACACACCTGCTCCGCGAAGTTTGCTGAACCCTACTCCTGTGGTCAAACCCTTTGAAGCCATCTACAACCCTGGCCACAAGGGCCAAATTGACAAAGGCTCGATACCACCCAAGCATCTGCCCCCATCCGCTGGAAATCTGCAACCCAAAAAGTTGCAACGGAAAAAGGCAACCACACCTGCATCCCCCCCGTTGGGCCCTCCGTCCTCTTCCTCAAAGCCCCCGTCGTCCAAGCCTCCCAAACTCTCGTTGTCAAAACCCCCTTCCTCGAAACCCCCTGTGAAACCTTTCGCCTCCACTTGTCCATCGTCACCACAGTCTCCCGCGTCCGCGTACTCGACACAGAGTCTGCCTAGTTTCAAGAAGGAATCTAAGCGCAAGTCGCCCAAACAACCTGCCAACCCCCCTACAAACACCCCCACCAGATCAACGAAACCGCTACAAAAATTACCCCGTGACGAATCGTCAAAGAAGGAATCGTCGCGGAAGGTGTCAGAAAGATCAATTGAGACCTTAGCCTCGTTGAAGGAAATATCGGACAAGAAGGCTGAAAAATCGACTCAGTTCACTCGGATCAAACCTTCGTCTCCACCCACCATGCCCGGAGCGCGCAAGCCACTGTTCAGGGGCCTGTACGAGACTGCGTTTATCCCAACCTCCGAACCACCTGCCATCCCAACACCCCCAGGACTGGCGTCACCATCAGCGGACGAGCTGTTCAATATGAGTTACGAAAATTTTATGAAGCGCCTGCAAAAGGTATTGGCTGTTGGTGCTATTGATTAGACCCGGTCTATAGAAAATAAAGGCAATAGATGATGAAATTCGACGACGATCCCTCGGCTGCTACTTCAGGAATTGGTGCTAGCCCAAGAAGCAATTCGCTTTGACTAATGGGTCCTGCGTCCGATAATGCAAATCTATGAGCAACGGAAATGCGTACAGTTAACAACTCGAATAAAGACGTTTAGAGAGCTCTATAGATAGTCACTTTGTTAGGAAAGTCAAACCGACGGTTTTCGTGAACACATGCCCTATGGCGGAAACCACTATGCACGCCACTATGGCGGTGGTATTGCAACAAAGTGTGGCACAATGACAAACGATCAGTCGGGAGATATAAGAGGTTTCACGTTTCCAGTACTAACCACCCAAGTATGACAATCAACAGCAAACCCAACTTCTTAGTCATTGTGGCTGACGATCTTGGCTTTACCGATCTTCTGTGCTTTGGAGGAGAAATATCCACCCCAAACCTTGCCAAATTGGCCTCTACGGGTACTAGGCTCACGGATTTTCATACTGCCTCGGCTTGTTCGCCGACACGTCTGATGCTCTTGAGTGGTACGGACAACCATATTGCAGGTTTGGGGCAAATGGCCGAGTTTGCTCGGAACCACCCCGAAAAGTTTGAGGGGAAACCGGGCTATGAAGGCTACCTTAATGACCGGGTAGCTGCTCTTCCCGAGATTTTGCAAGACAATGGATATTATACCTTCATTACGGGTAAGTGGCACTTGGGGCTTACCCCAGAGCACTGGCCCGTAAAAAGAGGGTTCGAAAAGCTGTGGACTTTATTGCCCGGCGCTGGTAACCATTTTAAATACATTTACCGGGATGAAAATGGAGATATCCCCAAGTTTTTGCCTCCTCTTTTTGCGGACAACGACCGTGAGGTTGACCCAGAGAAGGAATTGCCGGACGACTTTTATCTGACTGAGTACTTTACCAGCAAAGGTCTTGAGTTTATCAAAGACCCCGAGCGTAACGGCCGGCCTTTCTTTGGCAGTTTGACTTACACAGCTCCTCATTGGCCTTACCAAGCTCCTGCTGATCGTATTGCGAAGTATAAAGGCAAATACAATGCCGGTCCAGAAGAACTCCGTCAACAGCGACTTAAAGCGGCAACAAAGCTTGGGATAATTGGCGACGGTATTGTGCCGCATCCAGTGACCACCGTTCACAAGAGATGGCACGAACTCTCCGCCGAAGAACGTGCTATCGAAGCTCGAATCATGGAAACATACGCAGCTATGGTGGAGATTCTTGACGAGCAAATTGGTCGAGTGCTTGACTATTTGGAGGAAATCGGCGAGCTTGACAACACGGTAGTATTCTTCATGAGTGACAATGGCGCTGAGGGTATGTTGATGGAAGCCTTACCGCTCACCAGTCTAAAGTTTAGCACAATGATTAATGCTCATTACGACAACTCTTTAGACAACATCGGACGTGCCAACTCGTTTGTGTACTACAACGACCAATGGGCCCAGGCCGCCACGGCTCCTCACCTGATGTACAAGATGTGGCTGACTGAGGGTGCAATTGTGTGCCCCTTGATTGTGAGACACCCCCAGTTCCAATCAGGGGCAATCTTACCTGCTTTTGCCACGGTGATGGATATCTTACCCACCATTCTTGACTTCGCAGGGATTGATCATCCCGGTTCAAGCTATCGTGGTCGCAAAGTGGCGATCCCCAAGGGCCAATCATGGGTGAAGTATCTTACTGGCAGCAGCGACGAAATTCACTCTAAGAATACGGTCACTGGTTGGGAGTTGTTTGGTCAGCAAGCAATTCGACAGGGGGCGTTCAAGGCGGTGTTCATCCCCAAACCATTAGGTCCGGATAAATGGCAATTATTCAACATTCGTGCCGATCCAGGCGAGACCAAGGACTTGGCTCTTAGTGAACCGAAGATCCTCACCTCTTTGCTTGACCATTGGGCTGAATATGTCGCTGAAACGGGATTAGTGGAGTTGGGAGGGGACCTCTTTGAGCGTGAGAAAATCAACGAAGAGGACACGGTTCTTTATAATGTGATTCAAGATTAAGTAGAGAATGAACATAGCAACCGGGACATCGTCAACCTATCGCCGCACGTATTTGATTCCTTGATGTCTTTAGTCGTACGATTTCTTCGGAACCCTTCGCGCTACCTGACTTAGCTGAAAAAAGGTTAAGGGCACTATCCCAACTACGGTTTCACGTCCCTGATCCTAAAACACATGATCCCAAGGACTCGGGCCATCTCCGGGAGATTTCCACATGGTGCCTGGGTACGTCTCCGAAGTGTCTTCCTTGGACAAGTGCTAGTTCGCCCACGAGCGCTTCTATCGCGTCCCTACACGCGGCTTCCTCATCATCATTTTAGCCGTGCACTTAGCACAAAACAGCAGACACTTCCCGAGCTTCCTCCAGAGGTTACGGAGCTAGTCGATGCGCGTCGTTACCTGGATCTTGTACATAGCCCCCATTTTTGCCACGATCCTGAGTTCGTGAACCAGGTAATTGCGTACGCGGTTAGTCAATCCCCGGACATGAATCTTTTACTAAGCGAAAGTGAAATTGAAGTACCCTACTATCAATTTATGGAAGGCACGTCCGGTCGCTATGCGGATGTTGACACCCCGTTTTACCACCACATCTACTCTCATATCCCGGCGTTGTATGAGTGGTGTAAGCTGTTAGAACGAATGATGTTCAATAACCAACGCTTTCATCTGTATCTGATATGGCTTGCGTTCCATATGGATGATACCGCCAAGATCCAGCGGTTGATCTTTTCCGGTGATCGTTATGATGCCGAGACTATTGGTTACATCGCTGCGGCAATGATTCAAAACTACGACTTGAAATTTGCTCAAAGAGTTTTGAGTCATCTTGTGGGCAAACACCGTGATCAACTTGACCAAGGCAGCGCAAAGTTGTTGGCCGTTATTTTCAGCCAGTTGTCCGAGGTCGATGGGTTGTTGGAACATTTTCAATTCTACTTCCAATTGTGGCGCCAGCAGAGTTTGGCAATTGGACCGCAAGCGTTGTCAACGTATTTGCGCCAATGCTACAAGTTTGGTTCCGCAAACGAGATCCATGAAGCTGAGAAGTTCATCTTTGGAGCAGCCGGCTCCCACCCGTGTCAAGGTACCCACGCGACGCACTATCTCTTGCAATCAGCACAACTTCAGCGGCAAATAAAAGCCAACACTCCTCATTATCAGAAACCCGTCACCGAGAGCCAACTCACCCGCTTCTCTACTCTTGCCGAAGAGCTAGTTGCCTCAGGATCGAAACCTGAAATTATTGACTTTTACTACAACTGGCTCAAGTTTTTTGGCAACTACCTGGCTGTCGCTTACATGGAGCTTGTGATGACCAAGATGGCTGAACAGGACCTAACCCTGTCGCCCCGGCTTGTGGCGAAACTCGATCAAGTGGTGGTCGCCCTGCTTTGCAAAAATGCTGATTTCCTAGGAGTTTGTGCATACCTTCGCGGCATCCAACGTCGTGGGACTACTCCATTCTCCGAGACCCTTTTGGTGTTTTTTTTCGACTCGTTTGTACGCACTTACCCCTACTATGTGCCTGCGTTTTCCAATCAGTTTTCACAATGGTTGGAACAGTCTTTCCAAAAGGAAGACCACGAACGTCTCGGCCTGGTTTTCCGTACTCAGAAGGTAGCATCAGCAATTGCACCATACAATTTGGACACTCTGCCGTTCCGCAACCAGCCTCGAAAGTATGACCTGGCTTACTGGCGTGACATTAGTTGGTCACAGGCCCCACAGCCGCCAAAAGGCGAGGTGAGGGATCAGGTGAGCTATCGGGCAACCAAGGGCTTTGCTGATGTTGTTAAGAAAGGCGTACGTGTTGACACGACGCTCATCACCGCGACCTACCGTCGAGCGGATCTAAACACTAAGCAGCAAATCGAGGCGTTGTGTCGCCAGATGGGGGTATACAACCGCATGGCCCCGTTGCTCGAGCTTTATAAGACTCAAGCAGCCTCGGCGAATCGTCGTCGCCAGCTTCTCCCTCAACTAGCAAGGAAGGTTGATGCGATGTCTACTCCAGAACAGATTTTATTGTCTCGGATGGCGATGAACACCCCCGGCACCTCCGCGGCACTCACCAAGCAGGTATTGGCGTCGATTCCCGTGGAAGGGCTCTCTGATGCACACAAAATGGTATTGTTGATCATCCTGTTGCGTAACGCTATCAATCATGGGGCCTACCTGGATGCGATTTCCATTTTGAGAAATTTCGATGTCGACGGCGTGGTGTTATCTCCATTCGTATTTCAGAAGGGTCGCCACATTGAAAGTCGTCTAGAGAGCAAGCTCAACCACCACGAGGTAAAGGGATTACCCGTGCCCACCGAGCTACCTACATTATTGCACGCCCTACGTGGGTTCTTGGGAGACTGCAAACTCCGTATCGACCGCGACCAGCAACAGCTTGTGGAAATCGTCGATAAAATGTTGCAATTCATGACCAAGTGGTTAGACGAAGAACAATAGCGTTTCCCCTTCGGTTTTTTAGCATAACTTGTACATACTTCATACTAGTCTGGCTCAAATGCGGAAAGCTCTACCCGACTCCTCCACCTGCATACATTTGTTGCATGAAAAATGACGAAAGCAGCTCCGGCAAATCTACTTTAACCCCGACCCCACGGTGCTGGCAATTTATCAAGGTTGGAGTCTTGTCACCCTCGATAAGCATGCTCCGCACAGGTTTTTTCCGCTATGCTAAAACACCGTCTCAGTTTGCTGCGGATAAACGAGCTCTGCAATTGTTGACCTCATTATGGCAACCCACTCAAGAAGGCGCGTCTGCTGTCAATTCTCCGAAATCCTTGCCAGCGCCTTTGAATCCCAAGCAGCAAACGTTTGCTGAGGTGGCCGAGGCCAACCCTGATGCCTCACCTATGATTCTCAAAGTGAAACAATTTTTCGCTTTCGGTAAGCTGATCTTGAAGTTTTACAAACTGGGAATCGTAAACGTGTGGCACAATAAGACCGAAGTGAACAAGTTGATCGGCCAGGATTTCAGCGTGCTTCGAGTTGGTCCTCAGGGTCAGGATATCCCCACCAAAATTGGGGCCTTTTCTAAGCTCACAGAGGAGATGGCCACGATGGTGTACGAAAGCAAATCGCAAACAGCCGCTGAACGTGCTCGGAAGGCCGCGGATGAGCATGAGTTGATTTCGTCAAACTTGTTCACTATAACGAGACTGCAATTCCAGCTCATCAATCGCACGAAGAAAGACTTCTACAAGTTGCCTCTCTTTGCTGTTCTTTTTATCATCTTTGAGGAGACTATGCCTTTGCTTTGCTATGTCATTCCCGAGATCACCCCTAGTACCTGTGTTTTGCCGGCTCTTTTACCGCGCTTGTGGAACTCTTCGACTGCGGCCGTCTTGTGTCAAATGAAGCAAGATCGTTACTCGCGACCGGATGATCGTGAACAGGGTGCCATGATGACGGCGTACCTGATGCCTCTAGACGAAGTTCTTGCTTTGTGCCGAGTTCTTCGCCTTACCCTGAGATTTATTCCCAATGCGTTGTACCCGGAGTCGTACGTGCGCCGTCAGCTTCATCAGTATTACAACTACTTACAGGTAGACAACTACTATCTTGCTGGTTTGAATGGTAATGGAGGCGTCTTCGACCTTTCTGGTGAAGAGTTAATGATTGCGTGTTTGGAGCGGAACCTCATCAATGACGTAAAGCCCCTACAGAAATTACAACAGATTGTTGACCCTGTGGAGCGCGAATCCGCGCTTCGGGAAGCCTATATCCCTCTTCGCTTGCAGTTGGCAAAATTCATCATTGACTTTCAGACATTCAACATGGGATACTTGGGAATGGAGAGTGAGCAGATACAGGCAGAGCAGTTGAACCATCTTTTACCGGAAGGACCCAAAAAGGAATAAGCAAATTACATTTTGTACATAGTTTTCGTTTCACGAATCACCAATAGATATTATTGCTAACCTACATGTTCACCCGGACTTTGCAGGACGGGCGTGGGGTAAGGAGACATCGTTCCGCTTGGAATTCGGGAGATTCAATACCCCTCTCTTGACCTCACAAGCATTTCGTTTTGACTCGTCCCAGGACCGTTGGGCGGGTCAAGGCGGGGGGTCAACATGTGACTCCGTTTTGACTCGGTAAGATCAACGGCGCCGGTAACGGCTCCCCGCAATCGACTGCAAGTAAAACGACCAGGCGCATTAGTACATGTGTATAATCTCTATTCGAACACCTAATTACCCTCGTAATCAATACGAGTAGCTATGAACTAGTTTAGTGGCCACCGCCAGTAGCACCCAACTTCTTCTTGATCATGTCACCGAAGGCCACCATGAAAACGGTCTGCCACACACCGAGACCGATTCTGGGGGTAACACCACGGTACAAACCCTTGAGACCGTTGTTCTGGTAGATGTACTTGAAGGTACCACCCACAGACAAGTTCTTGGGACGGTTGGGGTCGGAGGTCTGAGACTGCATCTCCACACGCACCACCTCAATGGGCTGGTTCCAAGCGGAGAGACCACCACCAACCACCGACGATGCAATCTTCTCCCACGCATTCAACAGCTGACCGTCGGTCTTCCCAGTGTACTTACGAATGGCCTCCTCAGTCAATCTGGACAAACCGAACCGCGAACCCCAGTTGGTCATCTGACGGATAGCGACAGCGTTAACACCCTTGTTGATACCACGAATACCCTCCTTTTTGTAGATGTTCTTGAACACCTGGAAGGTGGACTCAACAGGAGCACCGGCACTGGCCTGCTTGTGACGAGTGATCTCAACAGTCTTCATACAAGTGCAGAAACCCATGGTAGCGTAAGCCTGGGCCACACCACCAGTGACACCACCCATGATACCGGCAGCAAAGTTACCCAAACCGAACAGCTTGAAGCGGTATTCGGCCTCAGTGGATACAAACATCAACACGGCACCCTTAGTGGAGGCTTCAATCCAGGCCCAAGGGATCAACCCCTGGTAGAACCCAGCAACACCACCACGAGACCACACAAGTTTGATGGCTTGGGGCATGGTAAGGGTACGGTTGGCCGCCATGGTGGTTTTAACGACCTCCAAAGGCTGACCAAGGGTGGAAACTTCGGCCATGTTAAGACCAGCACCCAATGCAAGGTTACCCAAGCTAACGGGCTTTTTTTCGAGCTTCTGTTCCGTCGCCATTATAATCGTGGGTTATACGGAGGAAAAATTATCCGGCTGCGAGGACCCAACTTTATAACTTTCTGCATTTATCGCGATCGGTTTCCCCCGTGTCAACAGATGTGGGGGTAGGACGCGCGTCCTAAACGAAAATTGGTTATATTTAGAAGGTTATTTGTTGTTAATAAATACACTCGTATTCATCAGCTATCTACTCGTGGTACCCTCGTGTGTAATTGGTGGGGCTTAACGAGTGTTATGCCCCTTTGTCATTGGGCAAGTCTATTTTTCGTCGCCCGGCCCCAACTTTCGCATTCGTCCGAGAATTTTCGGAGCCTGTATCGGAGACTTCCACCCAACAGTTGCGACTCGTTTTCTCACTGAGTCACGGGAAGAGTCACGTGTAGATAGTTTCCTCGATGGCATCAGAGAACAGTGTCGGGGCTCATGGTCCGCAAGAGATCAGCGTACCATGCGGCGTACATATAAATACGGCTTGCTTGTTCCATTGACAATTTCCAAAGCCAGCTTGGGTGGGCAATGGCAAAAACTTGTCTAGTGAAGTACAAAAACGGTACGAGAAGGTGCTGTAGCATCATACGAGTATTGTTTGTTAGCATAGCTGGTTTGTAACTTATGCCACTAACAGGGTAAGGTGTGTACAGCAACCGTTACACAAGACGGAGGCACGGTACAGTAGCACCATGAATACACTTTGTAAAAGCCCCGAGGGACTTCGAATTGAAATGAAGATCTCCTCGCTTATTTGGACAATCCCTTTCCTGCGTCGGACTTTTAGGGATCGATGGCAGTTAGATACCTCAACGCACCCCAGCCGTTAGCTTGGGACTGCATGTATAAGCGATATTTTCCCAAGGCGGGAACCCAAATCCGACATTTAGTTGCAAAATAGCTGGTGGCTGCACAAAGACGTGGGGACATCCAACGCTGCACCTCTTAAACGACTGCTCGGATTTACTGTCTCGGGACATGTTTTAGTTTGACGTCAAACATACTCCAAAAGGGGGTTGATTTGCCCTAATCCCTGCCATTGAAAATTTTAATATGCATACAAATCCGGGCTCCCTGCAAAAGGAAATAAAGGCGGCAGACACGCCGCCACCATGCCATTCGTCTGCAATCGATTAACAAGCTTGGACGCCTCATGAAACATGCTGAATCAAAGAGCTCGTTGACTCCCTTAGAGGAGGACATTCAAATGAAGGAGTTTACGGTGATGCCACCCACACCGCCTACACCTCTGGTGAAACGTCCAGAATTGCACAGAAAGAAAACCTCGACGCTAGAAAGAACACTTGATGTTCTCTCTCCAGAGGAGGAAATGGTCGGTGCTGACTACTTTAGTTCAGGGGTGGGCACATCATCGGATGCTCGTATGAGGCATCGAAGACCATCGATAATTCCACCCGTGGATGAAAAAGATAATCTTATGTTTGGGTCCGAGCTGGACCCCACCGCATTTCCGGATGGCGGTGTTTCCGCCTACTTAGTTTTGCTTGGATCATTTTTCGGCCTTATATCTGCTTTTGGTATTCCCAATTCTTTGGGTGCTATTCAGAGTTATGTTTCCTCGCACCAATTGAAGGATGTCGACCAGACATCAGTAGGCTGGGTCTTCTCGTTACACTTGGGTGTCATGTACTTTGGTGGTGTCTTCTTTGGTGAGGTCTTCGACATATTTGGCGCTCGTTGGCCATTGACAATCGGTGGTATCGTGACCTGCGTCGGGTTGATTTTGACAGCGGAGCTGACTACCTTGGTTCACTTCATCTTTTCTTTTGCTGTGTTGACTGCCTTGGGTACCCTGGTATCAATGTCACCATTGATTGGGGTCTTACTGCACTGGTTCCTTCGTAAGCGAGCTATGGCATGCAGCGTTGCAACCATCGGAGGTTTGTTGGGTGGTACAGTGTTTCCAGTGATGTTGCAACAGTTGTATGATCGCGTTGGGTTCAAGTGGGCTCTTCGTACTCTTGGCTTATTGTGCTTGGCTTGTATGGCGATATCAGTTGCATTTTGCAAAGAACGCAGTCGGAGATCGCACATCAAGTTGCCAGAACAACTGGACGCGGAATCCTCAGACACGCCGGTGTCTGAGACAGTCGACGGTGAGGGGATAGCCGCAAAAGAAACAAACGTTGGCTCATTCTTTCACTCGCTCACAAGCTTTTTCAAGGGACTCTTGGACTTTAAAGTGTTGTTGGACAAACGGTTTATTTTCTTGACTCTTGCCGTGTGGCTTCTGGAGTTGATTTCCATGACTACCCTCACTTTCTTGTCGTCATACGCCCTTGAGTTTGGTGTTGGTGACTCGCAAGCTTATTTGCTTCTTACCATCGTTAATGTCTGTGGTATTCCCTCTAGGTTCGTTCTGGGGATTTTAGCTGACAAATTTGGCCGATTCAATGTCATGTTGGGCACATCTATAGCAATGACAATCGTCATTTGGGGCCTCTGGCTCCCAGCAAAGGGACACATGGGTCTCCTTTACGCTTTTGGGGTTTTGTTTGGTATCTCCTCCTCCGCGGTCATCCTGTTGATCCCGGCTTGTGCCGGTCAAATTTGTAGTGCCGATAACTTTGGGAAAACCTACGGTACCTTGTACTTCTTCCTCGGTTTCCTCACTATTTTGGGTATGTATTGGGCATCTCTCGTCATCTCTGACGGTACCCAGACCAACTATACCAACTTCGTATACTACGAGGGGGCCTTGGCCGCAGCTGGCATTTGCGTTTGGTTGGTAGCTCGGTGGTCTGCTGTAGGCTTCAAATTGTGTAAGTTCTGATAATGCATGAATTGACTATACAATAGTGTCTTTTGTGAATTCAACGACCATCTTCAAGTTGATGGGCAAACTGGGGTCGGTGACCACAAGTTCTTCACCTTGCTCGATCAACTGGCCAATCTCCTTGTAGAGATTGGGGCGGGTCAACTCTTCCATAGTTGGGGGGCTTTGAAAGTACAAATTTTTCACCTTCGTGGCTAAACTTGGCCTTTGCACCTGGATGTCTGGCTGTGTCAGTAGGAACTCAATGAACTGATCAAGCGTCCACAGAGCTGGGCACTTGACAGTCTTTGTGGCTTGTCCACACACCAGGCAGGACGCACGTCGGCCAACAGGGAAAGTGTAAGTGAAAATCAGTTCGTCTCCCGAGTACATCATATAGTTATTGAGCATAGGGTTACAGTTGGTAACAATTTTGAAAGCCTCATTGCAACAAGCAGCAGCAATCACCGCGTTTGTGGAAGCAATCGCGGGGATAATGTTCTTGACCACTCCCAAGGTCAACAGACGAGTAACGCCCCTGATATCGAATTGTCGTGCCCGCTCGGCAGCAGTTGCGTACATCCAATCAACGTCCGTTGGGTTGTCACCATCAAACTTGCGGTCGCCAAACTGACGTGGCCATGCAATCACCAGAGCCCACTCTATACAATGCTCTGGCAACCTTGGGGTGTTGGCAATGGTGCAAACAGGGTAGGTGACCTTTGGAGTGACCATATCGAGAGTGCATTCATAGCACAGCGACTCCCCGGGAATGATGACTCTCGCCTGGCCGCGAAAGCCTTCCGTGCCCCCATCAATCATCGGAATAATGACATCGTCGAGACCTTGGAGAGTGGCGTTGATCCAGCGACGGGCCTCTACTGAGTCAAGACCACAAATGACGAGCTGGAACTGTTTGTACCACTCAATCGACTTGTCTTGGATCTTACAATAGTGTGGGGTGATGACAGCATCCAGCTTGGTAGTTGTGAGAGGAGTAACCTCCTCGGCGTTAGTACCTTTACCAACTGTAGCACCAATAACCTTGGCCACAGCAGCACATGCAACCAACGCTTTCGATTTGCCCACATCTCCGTCACGAAAGAGGAATTGTCGGTTGAGGTTCGACACATCGATGGTGTCCATATCGATCACGTCAATCAGTGTAAATCCAGTCAATGCAAGATCCTTAATTATCTCACAGCCAAGACCACCAGCACCAATGACGAGGACTTTGAGGGAAAGGCCTGCTTTCGCATCCTCTGCTGTGAAGTCGTCCGGTACATCTGAGTACGGTCCACGGACACTAAGAAGCTCGTCAACGGGAGCTAAGCGCGACATGTGAATGAAGGGACACAAGCAGTCAATGCAACTTGGGTGGTGACTGTTTAGATGGTGGTGTCTCAACTTATGGCCTTGAGAATTAGGTCCCTCAATATCTCGGGAATTATCTTACGTAACCGCACGAGCACACTTTTACCGAAGCGAACAGAATGGTACGTTCGGGGAGAGTCACCGAGAGACTGGTAAATAGGCAAATCGTGGTAAAAAACCGAACAAAATCAAAGTCCCGGTAAACCGATTGACCTCGCTGGCACAGTACCCCGGGTATTCGTCAACAAGGCGTCACGTGACTGGATCGGTCGCAGCAGCGGCAACCTTTGTGATCAAAAGTCAAGAATAGAATCTTGCCAGCACCGAGGACCCCCACCAATTGAATTGCATCTAGCACCTCCAACACATTTGCTAGCGTCACGCATCAAGGCCAATTCCTCGACTTTTACCCCGCCAACCCTTTGCTTTTTGATTTTCACTCCTAAGTAACACCCATAATGGCTGGACCTCCTCCTCCGCCTCCGCCGCCTCCTCCGCCACCTATGGGAGGTGCCGCCAATGCACCCAAGCCCGCTGCCTCAGTGATGATGGGACGGGACGCTCTCTTGGGCGACATCCGCAAGGGCGCCAGATTAAAAGCAACGGTGACCGTGGATAAATCAAAACCTGTGATCGAGGGCAAAACATCCGGGGGTGGCGCAGCCATGGGTGCTCCACGCCTCCCCTCACTGGGTGCGCCTGCAGTGCCTCTGTCGGCACCTGCGATTCCGCTGGGTGCTCCTCAATTGGGCGACATCTTTGCTGGGGGTGTGCCCAAGTTGAAGCATGTCAACCGAAGCGGCTCCAGCAACGCTGCTCCGCCGACGCCTCCTCTGATTCAGCCACCGTCGCTGTCCGGCCCCAAGTTACCTTCGGGTCGCCCCAGCCATGCACCGCTGATGCCATCAATGGCACCTCCATTGCCCTCAGCAGCACCTCCATTGCCATCCGGAGGAGCTCCGTCGATTCCGTCCAGCCGGCCAGCGCAGTTGCTGGCACCGCCGCCTGTACCAGCAGCTGCGCCTCCGTTGCCTTCTGGTGCACCTCCTTTACCGTCAGCGGCCCCACCGGTTCCTTCTGGCGCACCTCCGTTGCCTACAGGCACCCCACCGGCACCAACACCGCCGAAGTCGCCAATGGCGGCAGCAGCAGCCGCTAAGAAAGCACCCAAGCTTCCCCCGGCTCGCCCCAAGAAGCTGAATCATTTGCGTGTAGCTAGTGCCAGCAGCGACATTGACTCCTCGCTGATGCGCTCCGTTACGCCCCCTCCTCCGCCTATGATGGCACCACCGCTTCCCTCGGGTAACGCTCCTCCTGTACCCTCAGGTGGAGCGCCTCCAATCCCTAGCGGAGGTCCACCACCTGTGCCCAGTGGAGGAGCACCACCACCTCCCCCGCCTGGAGCTCCGCCATCCTTCGGTGCCTCGTCAAGAAGCTCCTCGAGCACTCTGGCTCCCTCAGCACCTCCTGCGGCTCCCGGGGGGCTTCCGTTTTTGGCCCAAATCAATGCCAAGCGCGACGACAGTCACGTCGTGGACTCGTCCAACGTTACCTCTTCGTCGAAACCTCCTGCTCCGCCATCCATGGCGCCTCCGTTACCAAAGACTGCACCCGCTTCTACGTCTGCGCCTCCTGCACCTCCGCCGCCTCCTCTTATGCCACCGGCCTCGTCGGGAGGCCCCCCTCCCCCTCCAGCAGGTTTGTTTGGCTCATCGGCAAAGAAGTCCTCAGGTAAAGGCGGTAAAGCTGCAGCTGCGCCAGCTCCTGGTGGAGGGTTACCTTTCCTTGCTGAAATCAATGCCAAGCGCAACGATACCTATGTTGTGGACGGATCGGGCAACTACACAACTAAAGACGAAAATGTGGCTTCGTCATCTCCTCCCAAAAGCAGCCAATCGCGGGTACCGTCAGCACCACCGATTCCCGGTATGGGCCGTCCACCTTCGTCTCTGTCTGCTCCCAAGCCTCCAGCCCCGGCCGCGCCTCTTATTCCTCCTCTGACCAGGGAGTCGAGTGTACCCAAGCCGCCCGCTGGTGGTCAACCGATGCTCCCCTTTGGTGCACCCGCGCCTCCGAGCGAGATGCCACCGTCGCTGTCCAACCACAGTACGCCACCCCCGCCCCCTCCGGCGGCACCTCCCTCTTTTCCATCATCGTCGCCTGCTACACCGTCTTCGGCTCCGCCTAAGGCTGCCCCAGCACCTCCTCCGGCCCCTCCTTCAGCGCCCCCGTCGCTTCCGCCATCAGCACCACCTTCCGCACCACCTTCGGCCCCTCCAGCTGCCCCCCAACACACGGAGTCTCATAGCCATCACCATTTCCCCGGGTCGCTGTTCTTGAAGAAGAAGTCAGCGCCCCCTCCGCCTCCCCTGGGGGTTGACCACCAACAGGCCGTGGGTTCGAGTTTGAGAAACACACAGCTGCTGGCCTACACGATTGGCTCGAATGGCGGTGGCCGCCGTGCAGAGATCAAGGACACGCGGTTCAAGTTTACCAATGCTAACGCTATTCCCCAGCCGCGCCGGTTTGAAAACAAACAAAAATTGTATCCCAGTGGACGAGGATCGTCGGTTCCTTTGGATTTAACTCAATTCAAATAGTATGTAGAGTAAGCACATCCCAAAATATACGCAATTATGATTAGTTACTAAGACAGACCCCCCGATCTCCTGACACTAGCGAAAGTATCTCCTGATGATAACCGATTAGACTTCGCATCTTGCGTCAGCCTACAGGAACAGTGCACGAAACCATTGTCAACCACCCCACGTTGGCAGTTTGCCCCATTGCTAGCGCGAGTTTGCACCTCGACCCAACTTGATGGAGACGACACCGCTAGTGGACCGTCTGTTGGAGGGACTGATCGTCGAATATGTCCACGACCACCGCACTCACGTCAATCGTGGCCGACGAGTGTCGCTCGAGTCAGTGCTTCGCGACTCTCAGGACCCACACCACGCGAGTCTTCACCAGCATTCGTCCAGCTCGCTACAAGATAGGCCCGATGTGAACGATGTGCTTAGTGGGCACTCGGTATTCTCCATTGGAAGCGAGCCTCGCACCACGATGTGGAACGAGCTGGTAACCATTTTGGGTTACTCAGGTCCGTTGGTTTTAACGTTTTTGCTTCAGTACCTGCTTACAGTAGCGCTGGTGTTTTCTGTTGGTCGTTTGGGGTCGTCAGAGCTTGCTGCTGTCAGCTTATCGCTGATGACGGCAAACATCAGTGGGTACGCTATCATCCAGGGCGCGGCAACGTGTTTGGACACATTATGCGCTCAGGCCTATGGACGGGGAGACTTCAACATGGTGGGGGTACACTATGCACGATGTACGCTTCTCTTGTTCATGGTGGCTGTCCCCATTATCTTGTTCTGGGCTATGGGCGTGGAACCGGTGTTGTTTTGGTTGATTGGAGATGCCAAGCTTGCCATTTTGGCAGCCACGTACCTTCGAGTTATTGCTGCTGGGCTTCCAGGATTTATTCTCTTTGAAAACGCAAAACACTTCTTACAGGCCCAGGGCAACTTCCACGCCCTGGCAATAGTGCTCGGGATCTGTGCTCCTATGAATGCCATATTCAATTACGTCCTTGTGTGGGACCCTCACGTCGGGATGGGATATGTTGGAGCCCCGATGCTGGTAGCCCTCACCAATTGGCTCATGTGTGGGTTGACGTACGCTTACATCTATTGGATCAATGGCTTCGAGTGCTGGCCCAAACAACCGTTTGTAGACAAGATTTACTACAGGCTGTGGAACAAGATGCTACTGCTTGCTATCCCTGGGGTGCTTATGGTAGAGTCTGAATGGCTAGCATTTGAGATTATTACGTTAGCTGCGGCCAGATTTGGTACCGAGGTATTGGCGGCTCAACTGATTATTTCCACAACCTGTGTCCTACTTTACCAAATCCCGTTCTCACTTGGAATTGCAGCAGGCACCCGAGTGGCCTGGTTTGTTGGGGCTGCCTCCCTGCGGGCAGCACAAACTACCGCTACGGCTACGATTATTGTTTCGTTAGGGGTTGGGACGTTAGTAGGGTCAATCTTGTACACTTTTCGCCACTGGTTTGCCTCCTTGTATACCACGGACCCACAAGTGATTGAGCTTGCGTCATCCGTATTGGTGATCGGGTCGTTGTACCAGATTAATGATGCGTTGTCGTGTGGTACTGGGGGTATTCTCCGAGGCCAAGGACGCCAGAAAATTGGTGGTTACGTCAACTTGATTGGCTACTATCTTGTCGCTATTCCCTGGGCCCTTTTCTTTGGTTTCTATTGCCACATGGGCCTCTTCGGACTCTGGATAGGGATGATTTTCGCCTTACTGGTTATCTCTCTAGTTCAGTTGTACTACGTGCGTGTAAGCAAGTGGGACGACATTATTAACGCCTGTGTTTATGATGGCGTCGATGATAGTCACCCATCGTAAATTAGCATGATCTTGAGAAACATGGTGCATTGCATTGCCGCCATACAATGACCCAAGCGCTGAGTCTTCGATGACTGAGGTCGTAAAGCCACTAAAATTTGGCATTGAAAACGTTTACGGTGGTGCGGGGGAGATGTTTCCAGGACATGAACCGTCAGCAAAAACTTGGCATAGCCGACAAAGTGGCGTGCATACCCCCACATTAGACCTCGGCATCCAACTTGCTGACTCGGTGGTGGTGTAGGATGGAAAATGATAGTTAATGGATGAATGGAACACTAGGACCACACCTATAAACCACACCTTGCTCTTACTTTCCAGAGACAAATTTCGAGTTCGAAATTCCCTGACATTGTAGCCAAAAAAAGTCTCGCCATACCACAAAGAACCGCAGGCATTCCCTCAAATCTCTTATTAACACAGAAGTTACAAACTATACCGACCCTAGTTGGCCAATTCCGTCCGTAACTTCGTCCGTAACCTATCTCCACCGGAGTTTCGGCATGGCCTACATATAAAATTGTCGCGCGTATATTCGTCGTAAGCCCAATTGAAAATCCACACTTGCTTTCCCCCCTTGTTCAATTATGGCGGAAATCGTGGTGACCCCTCGGTCCAAGCTGTTGAAACCGGTGACCATCACCGAGACTCCCGACTCCCGCGTGGAGAAAGTTATCAATGACCTTGCTGGCACTTACAAGTGCTCTCCTCATCGTTTGAGACTCACTAAGTTGGATGCCACGACAAACAAGCAAGTTCCCTTGGACATCACCAAATCCCTTATCGCCAATGGCGTTGAGGGCGAGAAGATCACTCTTTATGTCAAGGACCTTGGCCCGCAGATCTCGTGGCGCATGGTGTTCTTCATCGAGTACTTGGGCCCCTTGATTATTCACCCCTTGGTGTGGTTCGGTGTAGAAAAGTTGTACCCCGACACCACCCGTACCGTTACGCAGACTTTGGCGTTTTTCATGGTAAACTTCCACTTCTTCAAGCGTGAGTTTGAGACGTTGGCTGTCCACCAATTCTCTAACGCGACTATGCCCGTGTTTAATATCTTCAAGAATTCTGCCCACTACTGGATTTTGTCGGGAATCAATCTTTCCCTTTTCATCTACGGTCCTCCTGACTACCCTACCTCTGGCGCGTCCAAGTTCTTTTTCCATGTTGCCAACCACCCAGGTTACATCAACGCCCTCTGCGTTGCCATTTGGTTCTATGCCGAAATTTCCAACTTTGTTACCCACCTTTTGTTAGCACAATTGCGTGCCAATGACACTAAGCGGTACGTTATCCCCTACGGCTATGGTTTCAACTGGGTCTCGTGCCCTAACTACTTCTTTGAGTCTTTGGCGTGGTTTGCTTACGCCTTACTCATCAACAACTGGGCCGGTTGGTTGTTCTTCGTCATTGCGACTGGCCAGATGTGGGTGTGGGCCGTCAAGAAGCACAAGCGCTACCTCAAAACGTTTGGGGACGAGTACAAGAAGCTCCGGAGAAAAATCTACGTTCCCGGTGTTATTTAATCAATGTATGTAGTTTAATATCTCGAGTTGAACTGTGTGGTTATGAAAAAAAAAAGAGCGATTTCATATTCATGCCTTGTTTGTATGGTCTGTTGTTAGGGCCCGCCCCATCAATCATCGCCAAAAAAGGAAACAATGATGGGAAGACATGCTCCCAACATGGTGACGGCAAATTCGATCGCCCGCTCGCGACTTGGACTTGTTGTGGATGTGCTATTGTGTAAGTCTTCCTCAACGCACAGGTCCCCCAGCGCCACCTCCGGGGCTATTTTAGACATGACATGGTGAATCACGTACAAAAATGTCCCTGCGCTGAACAAAAACAAAATGGCAATAGTTAATTGACTATTGTGTGAGCTGATCTTGATGAATGCAAATGTGGATAGAGCAGCGATCGGAGTTGTAAGGGAGAAAAGTACCAAGTGGAAGGTGGTGATGGCTGCTGAGAACCCCTCCTTGAGCAAAATTGAAGTCATACTGAAAGATGTGGGCAATTTGTGCACCACAATCACCACAAACATGATAATTCCCATGTTCGACCTCTCCAATGCATAACTCAGACCAAGGGATATGCCATCAATAAACCCATGGAGTAAAAGACCCAAAGTGAGGGAACTTTGTATGATCAGCTTGAACCCATGCGCCACCGTAAAGTCGGGATTGGGTTCCGAGTTATTGACGTTTGTGTAATTCACTTTCAGTTGTAAATTGAGAGCGTCAAGGAGGATTGGCAAGTTATCCTGGAGCAACATCAAGAAGAATCCCACGATGAGAGGGATACCAATATAAGTTGAAAGCGGGACCGAATCAAGCTTGTCGCCAAGTGCTTCAGTCATCGTCTTCACCCCTTCAGGAATAATGATTACCAACGAGGTGCTGATGAGAATCCCCATGCCAAAATAGGAGAAGTACTGGAAGTTGGGCACCTGGTGACTAAGACGTATAGGGATCATTCCGCCAATGATGGCCACCACCCCCATCACTAATGACACGATACATAAGTCGAGGAATGCCATGCTGTAATTAATAACAGGTACGCGAAAAAAGTGGTTATGCCAAACTCCGGTGGCAGTTCCAGACGCAAGATTTTGAGAAACTATATGTTAACCGAAAAAGTGTGTTACAGACACTGATAGCTACAATCTCACTGTGCTCACTAAAACTGTACACCTCGAACCTACCTCGTGCCAAGGCGAGCTTTACAGACAAACGCGGTCTTACGCGTTATTTTTCTCGCGGGTTGCAGTATTGATTTAAGGCTGATTACGCCGATGGACGATGACAAGCAGCTAGATTCGGTAGTCGTGTACTACCAGCATGGCCACTATGACCGTGCTATTCGCATCCTCAATTCCCTCGAAGATACCTACCTGAGTCTTACACCGGCTTTCGTGAAGAGTCTTCGAAAAAAGGCAGGCATGTACACCAACTACCCAGATGTTGAACCGATCCACCCAAAACTAGGAGTATTGTTGGACTCTAGGGCAGCTACATATGAGAAGATGGGAGAAATCGATCGCGCTTTCAAGGATGCAAACACCTTGACCATTAAGGATCCTTTGAGTTGTAAGGGGTGGCTTCGACTAGGACGATTACTTCAGCGTCAAAACGAGCCAGGACAGGCACTTCATGAGCTAGAAAAAGGGATGGCTACAATCAAAGCTGCTTTCAAGCAATATAAAATTAAACCTCCACCCACCATGTACCAGAAACTCCGTGATGAGATTGCAGCTCTTAGGCGATACATCGGGCAGCCAGTACTCAAAGATAGAGCGCAATCTCAAGTTGATCGTCTGAAAGACATCATGCCAGTGGAACATATGCTGAAGCGGCCTCGTAAGGTTTCCAACGACCCTTTTCTTGCCCTCCCTCTTGAGGTTCTCGAATTAATCTTCCAGTATTTGAACACGCGTGAAGTGCTCCAATGTCACCGGGTTTGCAAACTATGGTATCGTCTGCTTACCCAGCTAGCTTCGCTCTACTTAGCGAGTTGCAAGAGTAGGGTGTCTTATGGTCAATTTGAATCCGGTATGCGGCTTTTGAAGAGAATTAACGGGAACCGACGGCAGATTAGAGGTCTTCAAATCAAATCGCCTGACAATCTAGAGCGAGTTCTTAGGTTTATGTGCCAAGAGCCTGGGTTGTTTATCCAAAGTTTGGAACTTGCAGATCGCCGTCTCTCTTGGTCGGGATGGCTAAATTTATGGTCTAATTCAGGGTGGATGCGAGCCAACTTTGCGCGACTCAACCGGATTAGTCTTGCGCTCAATAGTAGTTTTGACTACGAACTGGTGTTCTTATCGTTGTTCCCCCAAGTGAAGGAAGTTCAAATTGTAGTGTTCACTCCGGAAATGACGCTGCCACCTCCCAAAGACAAGATCTTCACTCGCATGAACACCAGCCTGGAGAAAGCCATAGGGTTAACAAAATTGGCTTTGATCAATCATCCCAAACTTAATCGATCAAGCTTGCGGATGCGACCGGGTCCAACGACATTTGCAGCCCAAATTCCATTTCTTGGGCGGAAATGCCCTCAACTAACCAAACTCACCATTGCGAACCATGATTTCGAAAATATACTTCCTTCGTTCGGTGAATATCTTTTGCACACCCTGATGCTTGAACTGCTCTATCTAGAAAACAATCTAGAATTCACCTTCTTCGATTTCCTTCAGCTCCTCAAGAATTACAATCCTGAATTCAAACTCAAGCTGTTGACGTTTCGTGAAAGAACTTTGAATCTGCCCGCGTCCCTCGCTGAGTTTGGCCGGGGGGACCTTCCACAACTACGCAATCTCACACATCTTGATATTTATGGCTCTCTGTTGACGACTCCAGGCTTCAAAAGGCTATTGACATTAGTCGGCAGCCATTTAACTTACCTTGAAATGGGCAATTGCGCCAATGTAACGTGGCCTCGTGATATTGTTGGCATTCGTCCAGGGCTGTTGCTACATTTTGACTCGCTTTTTAAGCTAGCCCCAAAATTGAGCAGTCTTGGACTTCGTGAGAGTGAAATCGACAATTACACATTAAATCGACTAGCATGCTCTAAGCGTGAACATTCTTTGGAGTATCTTGATCTCAGCTTCTGTCTCCATGTGAACGGAAGAGGGATTTTGGAATTGATAAGGTTTCCAGTCGTCTCAGTGCGCATTGATGGTGTGGACATTAGCCAAGACACATTGGAACACACTCGCGCGCTAAATCCGACAATGCAAAATTTGTACAGTGATCCTAGAGCAACAAACTGGAGGAATTTTGGAGCAAATACCTGGGTCCAACCTGTATGAATGCTTATGAATCTTAACGACCTCTACTTGAAACTTTGAGATATTAACTTTATGTCACGTGATTCCGCGATGATGGTGCATCGAAATCGAGACGCGATGAGATAGTACCTAAGAACATCAAACATGACCATTACGCGACAAGCGGCGAGAAAGATTAGGTTTGATGAGGAGGGGAATGGCCCTGACTCGTTGGATGTACCTCTGTCTCCACCCGCAGCACCGGAAAGCTCTGACGGCGATGATAGTGATTCTGATGCTGCCCCGGAGGAGGAGTCGGTGAGCACTTCGAAGAAGGCCATATTGGAGCAACAAAAGAAGGCTCAGGAAGCTGAAAAGGAGAAGAAGAAACAGGCTCGTGAGAAGCGCAAACTCCGTGATCTCGAAAACCAAAAGCAGAAGCAGCACAAGGCAAAGCCTGAGGAAGACGAGGAAGAGGAGTTACCTGAGTTTTTGGATGATGATTTTGTGGACGCATTCAACCAAGAGTTTGAGGCCCCCGAGCCTAAAAATAAACATATTCGGTTGGACAATGTTACCGAAGCCGAATGGAGACGCCAGGCTAAGTTGGACAAGTTGGCGGCCCTCAAGCAGTCGCGCGGCGCTGTGTTAAAGCGCGGGCCGGTTTACGTCGCCGTGGATGCTGCTCCCATGAAAAAGACTGCTCCCAAACAAGAGGCACTGGTGATGGCAACTCGCGATCAGTGGCTCAACCGTAAGGCGCTTCTGAAAAAGTAAGCGCATTGCAGCCTGTTGAAATTAAGGTTCCCGCTATTAAACAGGCAAACCTAAATGCATTGTCGAGTGAAACATAGGGCGCAGCACTAATTTGCACCGCCGTCTGTTGACTTGCCACCCCTTTCATGGCATTGGAGCGAATGCCTACGGCTCGATTGCTAAATAGTGGTCTTCGAGGCCGCGAATGTCGCGCCAAGCATACCTTTATAACCATCTATACATAAAAAGAAAAGAGTCTATAATAAAACCACCGAATGAATGCAAATGTCACGGCAAGGAAAGGTCTTTGACCCTTACCTTAGGGCAGTAAGGGCACATCATGTGATCGCACCGATGACAGGTAAAACGTGTGGGAATGTTCAAAATCACATCGTCTCTGCCCATATCGTCGTAGTCGTAGTTTGACGCGGGGGTGGTGGATGTGGTGGTGCGGATGTAGATGGGTGTAGGAGTTACCACCAGATTGGTTTCTGCTAGGAGGGTGGGGGAAATAACGTCGTTGAACGAGGACAGCCGACGCACTTCGGGAAATTCATAAGGGTTTATTTCATCAGCGTATGGGTTCGTTTCTTCTTCGGGTATCGTGGGAGTGTCCAACTTGTTGTACACAATTTGCGAGTAGTACTTGATCAGTTTTATAAGATAGTCATTCAACTGATTGGTAGAGGCGTCGCCATCCTTTGGGTCTTCCTCGGTCGTGATAGCGCCGCTGGCGGCGGGAATGGGTTCGGTGGCAGGTAGGGTGGGAAAGGTGGGGTGGGTAGGGGTCACGTCGTCCACTTCTGAGGTGGGTTTGTAGATGATGCTTCCGTACAGTTGTCCGCACAGGCAACAGTACCATTGGCAGATCTTCGTGTCGTTGGGCTTTGGCGTATAATTGTCGATGTGCTGGAGCAGTCCCTCCAACTGCCTTTTCATTATTATCGACATCTATCCGCTCATAGATCACAGGGATGTTCGTTTAAATTTTTGAAGATTGCCTGGCCGCCTTGGAGATTTATTATATACGGGCACCCAGTGGGCTACCGGCAGCATTCCTTATAATCATAAAATGCAAAACCTCTAAAAAATAATTTGGTCTGGACCTGTTGGGGGTGACCGTGAAAGATTTTCAAACTGAAAAAATAAAAGTGTGGGAAGACCTATTATGTTCAAAAGGCGTACCTCGACAAAAGCCGTTTTGCCCCCCTGACAACCCACTTACTCGAAGACTGATTTTGTCATCAGCGGTCCCTGGCGAGGGCAACGACAAAATAATTTTTTCTTTCTGCAGTAGTGATCGATTCTAGACTTCAACCGCCTATGTACACACCTGAGTACTGTTTCATCCTCATAATAGTGACACAAATTGTAGGCGACATGTCGAAGCGCCGGCTACAACGGCCCGATCTTATTGATCCAGGAGCTGCATGACAAGGTTCGACGGGCATTGTCAGTGAATTTTAATGGCGTTGCTACGACAAATTTGGCCTGGCCACTGCTTTCAATATCGTCTGCCTGTATACATTTATCATGAGGTTGCCCCTGTCATATGTGCATGGTCTGAGTGTCAACATACGTGACTCAGGGGAAACATAACATTCACGTTTTCGTTCAGAACAGTCTCAGGTTTAAGTACCTCCTGCGTTTGTGCATCGACCACACGAGCAAAGCAATCCACAGGTACGATACCATTCTCATTGCCTTCGCACAAGATAGCATCGTTAATACTCTTGTAGAACACTAAGCCCGCAGCTAAACACTTGGGCACGTCCAAGTAGATCAACACATTGGCCGAGCCCCGAATCCCCAGGATGTTGCGCAATTCTGTTGATGTGAAATGCACGTGGTTGCGCTTCATCCGGCTAAGACCCCCCAGGCGGTAGATCGCTGGCAACCGCGCCCGGTATGTGCCATGAAAGATTTCCTGAGGTATGTTTTCAGCAGTAAATGGTGCCATATTCTCGTTTGTGACCGACTTGATCGAGTGGCCCTGGTTAGCACAAATGGTATCATCTTCTATGGTATACCGCTGTTTGGCGTCATTCGCAACGACGCGTTCAAGATCTTCGCGAGTGCATTTGAGACTTTTGAGTCGGTTGTGCTTGAGCACTTGATCAATCGGTGCGTAGCCGCGGTCGTCTATCGTGAGCCCCTCCTTGATCGCATTATGTCGAAGTAACCACGAGCATGCTTTGCTGATACGCACATCTCGCTTTGCCGCTTCGTCCGACATAGGGTCATGGTAGATTGGGCGCATCTCACCATGAGCCTCGCGCCCTGGTTGACACTAATTATATGCAGTTCAGACCCTTACTGGAGCCACAAGTGGAGATTCCTATGTGAAACACGACTGATAAACTCGTTAGGTTAAATGCAAGTGTGAGATCATTCCATCTAGCATAAGGGGCAGCAAGGTTAGCCGTCTCCGATATGTTTCAGACCCGCATCTAGACCCCTGAAATATCCGCTTAGGCAAAGATAAACTCAAACATTCAACCGTCGCGTGCAAAGTCTGACATATGCATTGTGTTATTAGTATATACAAGTTGGTGGTGTAGGTTGCCTCCTGTGCAACAGCCCGGGGCATTTAGTCAGAGCACTTTTTGAAAGCAGCGCCCTTCTTGCCTGCGAGCGAGCCAAACTCGGACTTGTTCAGCTGCTTGATGCTCTCGTTGTCACCAAGCTCGGTTTGCTCGTGAAAGTTCAACATGAACCGACCGTTGTCCTGCTTCTCACCCTGGACAATGTTCTTGATCAAAAACGCCGACACTTCGTTCATGTGCTTGATTTGTTCTGTCAGCTCCTCAGGGGTAGCACTACGGGAGTCCTCGAATCCCTGTCTGATCTGGGCCCGGGCCTTTTGCAAAACGGGTATGTCATTGCGGAAAGCCACCTTGGTGGCTCTCAAGGCGTTTCTATACGCGTGGATGCCGCTGGACATTTGCTGGGAGTGCTTACGACGATGGTTACCAAAAGTTGGTGATGGATGCGGAAAGTTGGTTTCCACACGACCCGGAGTTTAGGATAGGAACGGACAGTATGGACATCACTGCAGGTTCTAATCCGAAATCATTAAGTAGTGTTATTCTATTAAATTGCCAACTTTTCCACAGAGTAAACCGGTACCTTCTTCAGCAACTCGATAGGAGACATCTTCTGCGCCGAATGGTTCATAGACAACAAAGCATCCATCTGGGACAACTGACCAGTAGGAACAGGTTTCTTGGCTTTTCTGCCACGCTTCGGCTTGGGAGGCTCTGCCGCAGCCAATACCTGATTAGTCAAAGTCAAGTTAAACGAGTTTGCCATCAACGCAACCACTTTACGTTCAACAAACTCGTTCAAGGTGTCAACGGTCTCATCGCTCCAGTTGAACAACCCACCCACGTCGATGAGCACTTCCAAAAGATACAATGCGTACCGATTTTTGGGCACGCTAAACAACCGCACCAATAACTTATCCAAGTTAATTTGCGCCGCGTAGTCGACGGCCAACTCCTTAAAAGTGTTCGTGATTTCTGCCATGCTGAAATCGGTACACAACCGCTGGATCAAGTCACCAAAGACTTCGTCAGGAACTTCGTTATTGAGCTGGATAAGAAGCTCACGCACAGTCAAGTTGGGGCAGGTGTTAACCGCCTGGCGCAACAATGTTATGTTACCAGACACGAAAAACAACTGAAGCAAGCCAGTAGTGTAAGCCACGGGGAACAAGGGCGACGTAAGCAAGTACATCAAAGTGTATTCAGGGAAAAAGTCGGGATCCACCAGCTCCACTTGGCCGTCTTCGTTGTGACGTAAAATAAGAGCAACGACGCGTGTGATAAACGCAACATCAACAATTCGGTCAGTGTCCTCATCCATTTCCTGGAAAGTGTATTCTTTGGCATGCTTTGGAGCCTTCGTCTTCTTGATCAGTGCCGCAATCAGAGGCCACGGCTCCTTCTTCATGTACGGAATGAGGATACGCTCCCATTTGTACACGTCGCGAGCTGCCGCGCACTTCTCAAGTGCCTCAAACACCTCATTAAGTTCAGCACCGCCAGCGGCAGCGTCGGCAACAAAATCGGGGTCCAACACCGACGAGACGCCCACAAATGCTCGTTCAGCGGGTCTCTTGTAGACGGAAATCGCCTTGCCAAGACACTCACTGAGTCTCAGAGTACCAACATCAGCTGTGACAAGGTTGATGTCAACGTTATTGTCTTTGGGTTTGAGGTTGACGTAAACCGCAAGAGTGCGACAGTTGCGAGGGAGGCCTTTAATGGGGATCACGGCACGCAAGACGACCTGATCGGGATGCGGATACAGTCTCAGCAGCTTGCACACTTGCTGGGCCAACACGGCGCCGTATTTGAAGTTGATGATGAAAAGGGAGGCTTGGTACAGCAACACCAAACGATCAGCACAAGCAGCATAAATCTTTGCAACGGTGTTTGTGTTTTCGCTATTGTCGTCTCCACCGGCAGCCTCCATCAAAGGCGCCACCGAAATTTTCTTTTCCGTCTCAAAACGAGCAATATCCAATCGCTCAATTTCTTGACCCGTGACATTAAGCTGGTAAAGATACCCCAGCGAGTAACACCACTCGAATTTGTCGGAAGTAGATCTGGTTTTTGTCTCTACCTCGTAGATGCGGGATGGCTCAACGGCCACAAGTTGGTAGGTGACTTGCTTGACCGTTTGGAACACGAGCACCACCAAGTCTTGCCCATTGAAAGTGATGAAATCACTCCAGCGAACCTGACGGCGATTTTTGATACCCTGGGACTCATCTTTGTCCCACGAGCCGCTCTCGGATCTACGAAACACGGAGATGGTCCCGGTGGAGAAAATCACATAAAGCCCTTCTTTGTAAAACTTAATTTGATGAATTCGGGCGGTCAAGGGTACCTCGACGGTTTCGTGAGCAGTGGGATCGGAGTCGGGTCGCAGAATGATCAAAAGCCGATGCTTCTTTTTGTCGGTCACACCAACTGCGTAAACCTTAGCGTCTTGGGTGGTCGTGGTTTCCATGGCATCAACGACGGTACTAGGGCTAAGAGCGTACGACCATAACAATTTTGGGGTAGGCTTGATCAAGTATGATGAGATGATCAGTTTGGAGATGCCGAAATCAATGGTGTTGGAGTCTGGCAGCGCCATAGGTGCCACAACCACGCGGTCCTCAAGCTCCACATCGCTCACACGCGGAAGGGTTGCCAACGGATACGACTCGCTCAACCCGGGTCCAACAGATGCCATTATAGTATGCGATGCTATCTGATAAAATGCTCGGTGACCAAGTTAACGAAATGCAAGTCGGGTTACGTGCGGATGGGTAACGATGGTGAAGATGGGTTCGCGCGATGAGCCAAAATGAACCTTTCAGAATGCAGGGCGCGTAACCACAAGATTACATACCATGTGTAGAGTTGTAATGCTTGATGAACAAACCAGCATCGACTCGAGGCCAAGTGGATATTTGAAATAAATACTAGGTACGTAGGCTGAGGAGGAAAGTGGTCTGATAAAAGTCAGCTCTCCGCTTTATGGTAGATGTTAGGTATCATTCACTTTTAACTATGTACTCTAGTCTAGGCAATGAAATTGATGGATTGAAGCAACACAGACAACAACAAAACTACCCTTGACGCCCACCACCAGTGCTGGACCACAAAGGAACAATACGAGAACTCAAAGCTCCATTTATGTTGCGTTTGGTCAAAGTGGCCTGTCAAAAGACCAGTCTGCCCATTGAAGTCGCCCATCATCAGTGTCACGACAATTTCTCGGATCGCTGTGCGTTCGGAATCGTCCCGGTCCTTTGATGCCACCCATTCGCCATTACGGTAATTATACCAGTCATCGCAACCGACATGGTCGTGACCAGTCAAAATCATACCGTTTTGATCGTGATTGGGGAAAACAATGTCCAAAACCTTTTGCGAAGTTTCGTATAACAAGTGATTCTGCAGGCGGAGCTTACCATTCTTGTAAGGCTCGCGCTCGTAGTCAACATAGTACTGGTGGTCGGGCCCATCGGCACAAAGCCCCTCGCGCTTGAAAAGAGGGATATGCGTGAACAATACCGTCGGGCCTTTGAAGTTGGGGTTTTCTTGGTCCCGAAGATTATGAAGGAATGACCAAGTGTAGTTGGTAAACTCCTCTTGGAGTGCGGGTCCTTCCAAAGTGAGTGAATCCAAAACCACAAGTCGCCACTCTTCGGGAGTGCCTTTGTTGTAGTTGATGACGTAGTTGTTTTGACCGAACATGTGGTGGAAGCGAGCCATGTGCTGCCAAGTAGCATCCCCAGAGTAGCCAATGTCATGGTTACCGGTTAAGTTGATAAACAAAGGGTGCTCCGGGTTGGGCGATTTGCGGTCCAAGTTGAACCAGTCGTACACGTCAGCGTACCGGCGCAGATCGAACCGGGCCTGGGGGTCTAACTTGTTCTCTCTGTTCATCCACCCTTGCCAATCGTAGTTCTCTTGTGCTTTCCATGCACCCACTTCAAGCTGTTTGTACTCATCAGGGCGAGGGAACAATCGTTCAACAAATCGATAAGTACGGTTGTAGAACTCTGAATCAAAAATCCACTGCAGCGAGAACTGGTCACCCATGACAGCAACGTGCAGGGGTTGCAATCGGTTCTTCATAGTCGCGTAGATGTGACCCAAATAGTAATCATTACCATAGTTATCGAGACGTTTGATGTAAGGAGTCAGCGGCCAGTTACCGTTGATTTGGGGGTCACCAAACGTAAGTAAATGGATATCGTTGATTGTGCCATCACTTCGCCGCACTTTAAGAGCCTCATCGTCGTTTTGCCGGGTTTGTGGAAAATTATTGACGACCCACTGCTTGATGGTGTAGGGAAGGTTGTTGAGGACTGGGTACTTGACGTCGGTTGCAGCGGTTGATCCTGAAAACTGGTGCCAATTGCATTGCCCTTGACGGTTAAGTATATCAGGATAGAAGTAGACAAATAGGTTGAGCCCCACTGCCACCAATGTGACGAAGTTGGTCACTACCCCAAATGTCTTCATGGTGTGTTGGAAGTTATATCGTGTCCGCGTGAAATTTATGCACGAGGGCGAGGAGTGACGTGTGGTGTCATTTTGAGGGAATGGAGGCTGTGACAGGATATGGGCTTTGAAACGTTCTTTGCTGTTAATTTTGATGGCCAAACAAGCCATTGTTTTGTGGAAGATTCTCTTTCAAGCCATCATGTTGTGAGGTGATAATTCATTGCGGTAGAATTTATAGCCTGATCTGGCAGGCAAGATCGATCAAGAGTACAGACACAAGCAAAGATGTCGTGTTGACCGCCTTAGCATCTATGCCCGCCCAACAGTTTTTTTTGTTGCCGACTACAAAACTGTTGGGACAGACAACTTCCAGCGGGAAACTCGTGACGAAGCTTCATGAGTCGATAAACGTGTTTTTGTAAGAACTTGTCTCTAAAGAAGAGCATTCAAACTGCTTAGGCTAAGCTGACATCAAGGCTTGAAGCATAGGTGGCTCAAGAACCATCAGAATACAACTAAAAATTGGAAATGTTATCTGGAAGGACCTTCGGACCTTCAACTGGTTCTAAGCTGCGACCCTAACAATCAGGACAGCTGCTTAGTACTTTATTGGCCTTGCTTCGTCGTTTTTGCCTTGTTTTTCCTTGACTTATAATTTTTTTTTTTTTCCATATAATTTGCTAACTACGTACTTAGATACGTAAGATCTGACTGTAAAACACGAGAAAAACATCAGCCAGACCAGAGCGGTTGGTGGGAGAAGGCCCGCCATAGGTACCGAAAAAGTAGGAGGCATATGACGACGAGCTGCTCGTGGGGTTGACAAAAGGATAGCAGGGAATCGAACCCTGGTAATTCTCGACAATTTTAGGCCTCAAAATGCATTTCAACAACAATCAAAGTTGGTATATTAAGTTCGATTATCTTCTTAGATTGAATGCTGAAATATTTTTTGAAGAACCCTTCCGTTTGACTCAAAAAGGATAGATTTTGGTATGCTGCACTCATATTGATGGCAAAATTTTCCGTGTTCAGAAATGGTTCTGTAGTCTAGTTGGTTATGGCATCTGCTTAACACGCAGAAGGTCCCCGGATCGAGCCCGGGCGGAATCATTTATTTTTTCGACTAAATGATTCAGCGGTTCCTACATCACCTCAAGCCATATTTATGTATTTCAATCTTCAACAAAACACTCTATCACATTAACGCTATTTTACATGGGTATCGCCTTTCCAGAAAGCAAAAAAAACAAATGGAATGAGCACCATTAGTACATCATTCTCTTCTTGTGCGCAGCGGGAGCAGGCTCTTCTTTGTTACCAAAGTTCTTAACAGCGTTTTGGAAGTCACCACCGTTCTTCTCCAACCAGTTGGCAAAAGTGGTAGCGTACTCGTTGCCAGAGTTCTCGAGCGTAGTCAACATAGAGTCAACAATTCCGGCATCCTTAGCCCAGCCGTAGACTTCGTCCAACGACACGGCACCCTGCTTCAAGACCTGGGACAAGAAGTCGCTGGCCTGGCCAGAGTTGGCAGTGAGCTTAGACAAGAAAGACTCGACAAGGTCAGAGTTTTTCAATTGAGAGACCAAGGCAGAGCTGACGTCCTGGACTTCACGCTCAGTGAGGTATTCATTCTGCACCGAACGGACAGTGCGCTTGGGGCCGTACTCAGCGGCGAGCGAGGCAATGATGGCGTCCTCCTGGCCCAACCCGCGCTTGACACCGTACTCAGCAGCAAGCGACGCAATGATAGCATCGTTTTGGCTCAAGTCACGCTTACCACCGTACGCAGCCTGGAGCGAGGCAACAATGTCGTCGTTGTTGGTAGGGGAAGCGTTGCTGCCGTCGTCAACAGTGCCACTGGGCAAGGGGATGTCGTTGACATCACCCTGGTCACCTTGGGAGTTGGCCTGAGTAGAAACAGCAACGGCAGTGGTAGTGAGCTCAGGAACAGTGGTCTCCACAGTGGTGGGAGTGACAGCGACCACAGTGGAGCCGGCAGCGGTGGTAGAGGAGCCGGAGTCTGTAGAACCAGAGAACCAGCCAACAACAGTGTTGAACAATGAAGAGACAATGGTGCCGACAATCTTGAAGAAAGCCGAAGAAACCTCGTTGTCAGTCAAAAACAAGTTGATGGTCTTGCCGACTAAGCCCGAGTTCCAGATAGCGGAAATCAAGTCCCAGGCGTTGTTGAGCACAGTGTTCAAAATACCCAGGGCCACGGTACCAATGACACCCTTGAGGTCGGGGTCGTTCAGGATGGTCTGAATGACAGTGTTGATGTACCCAGAGTTCAAAATGGCAACTACCAAGTTACCCACCTCAGTCTCGGCACGCTTGTCGAAGGCCTCCATGTCAGCGGGGCTCACCAGACGCTTGTTGCGCATAAGAGTCTGCAACAGCTCCATCTTGGCGGTCACGTCAGCAACGTCGGCACGCTTCACGGCGAGGGCCGAGTTGACTTGGTCACGGTTGGCAGGGTCGGCCGCCTGGGCCATTGCCACGGTAGCTACGATCAGCAACGCGGTTTTGTAGGACAATCTCATATCAATAAGCGAGGGAAATGAAAAGCTCTAAGCAGATAATCATTGCAAAGCGACCAAACGATTTTATATAATGCTTTGGCCATTGCTAACTTGGGTAATGCCTCACTTTTGCATCCACTTCCTAATTAGGTAAGGTTGTGAGCGATGAGTGTCGTGTTTCTACGGAAGTCGGGCGGGAGTAATCCTACTTGCACGACATAGCCGTTGGGTACAGCGATTCAGACACATGGGAGTAGAAAAACATAGACATTTTCTTGTTGGGGTAAAATGCCACATAATGCCTGGTGTCGGTTCGGACGTATACCCTGAGTGTGGCTCGGACCGGCCAAATAATGACAATTATTAGGGTTCACAGGCAGGTAATTAAGGGCAGTTAGGTTTACAATAGACCTTATCGTATTATCCAATGCATCAAGCGCTTCCCCATAATGTGTAACAAATACACAGCGAGATCATGAAAGACACGGGGGTTTGTCGACAGGGGTTAAGCCAATTTGATGATTGCCCGGTAATTGCCTTTTACTCCTTAATCCCCAAGCCCCTTTGTAGTGTTGCTCTCGACCCTTCGCTTGCAACTGGGCCTAAAGGAGCCAGGAGTCGCGTATTCCCAATGCGGAAGATTTACAAATTGTGCATGCACAAAATCGCAGATCTGAATCGGCTCGGTAAAAATCAAGCCGGTGGGGCCATATGTTCCGACAGAGGGACCCGGAGGCTAGTCGAAGCGGGTGTTGAGTATCCATGTTGTGCAATTGCAACCGGTAGGGCCGTCAAATGCAGATTTTTCCTAATCAGTTTAAGACGATTAATACATGTGCCAATAGAGGGAAATGTCAATATTAAAAAAAGAACCAAAAGAAGGGGTAAATTCGTTTCACTTGCGTGCGAGACAGGGAACCCACAAACACCAAAAAAAGGATCAATTGAGCATCATTCACCTCTCAGTACCATCATCGATTAGTAGCCCATGCGTTTGATGACGTATTCCTGGGCGAGGACGCCAAACGCCAAGTTGAGGCCCTCGCGGATCCAGTCGCGCACCCATTGCGTGGGGTCAATGTCGGCTTCGTCTTTGAACGCCTCCAAATTCTCTCCGTTCAACCACTTGGCCCACTTCAAGGGGAAAGGTTGGGTCTTGGACGAAATCGTAATCAGGTTGGTGATGTCGCGCAAAATCACCGTGAATCCAAACGACAGCGGCAAGTTGGCATCAATCATCACTACCTCGTCCGGGGCGTTTGCCGAACCGGCACCCTCGCGTTGATTGCACACGGGTTGGATACACACAAATAAGTTCAGTTGATTGACTTCGAGCTTGTCCAAGTGTGCCTGTTTCTCCTCCAGCTCGGCAGTGATGCGTTCGTAATCCTTGATGCTCAGCTCCAAGTTCGCCAAACACAATTTGTCGCCGTCAATGGGTTTGCCGTAGAACATGTTCAAATCGGTGGCGCTAGAATCGTCAACCGCAGCTAAACTAGAGTGGTTGAAGTTGGTGACGTTGACGGAAATACCGCCCTCAACCTGGGACATGGCCTGGATGAAGGTTTGTGCCACCATGTCGTCAACATACTTGAGCTTAGCATCGTATACCAATAAAATATTGAGAAGCTCATCGTCCTTGTCCATGAGACCTGCAGTGATCTGCAGCGACACGTTGCTCCACAAGTTATTAAGTCCCTGGGTGAGATGGTTGATGTCAGCGTTTGCAGACACCTTGTCGGATACACTCTTGCGCAAGTGGTCAAGCGGGTTCCCCTCCTCCTTGAGCATGGCCTGGCGCTTGCGGTTAAGTTCGTTAGTGATGTCAGAAGCATTTTCAAATGCCTCTTCAGACAACTTTTGAGCGTTCGAAGCAAGCGACCCCAAGAGGCCCTTTCCAGAGCCCCACCACGACAGGATAGTCGCCGAAACATCAGCTTCGGCGGTCTCGTCCCGCTTCGATTCCTCGGAGGGAGCAACAGGAGTCACAGGCGCGGCAGCTGACAGGGGCTTAGAAGGGGTCGATGGGGCAGATCCAGTGGTAGGCGCAGGAGTACTGCCCTTGGAAGCCACCGACAGGGGCGAGTTCGACGAACCCGCGGGTCTGGTGGACTTCTTCAACAACTTGGGAGCCGTTTTCTTGGGCTGCTTGTCCTGCTCGACCAATTCATCGAGAAAGTCCAAAAGCTCTTCGCTCTTGCGTGAATTGGACCCAGCTGGCTGTGGAGTGCTGGGTTTCGAATCAGGGAGGGAGTTGATAAAATCCAAAACGTCGTCGGCTTCGGACATGACGCTTAGTTGACAATTGGAGGAGCGGTTTTTCAAATGAGCGCTTTGTAAGACTAGGCGGATCCGCTGTAGTTGAGAGTTGTTGGCGTGGGGGTACGTCTGGCTGCTATCTAAATTTTCGACGCGCACACGTATGTGGTCACAAGGGGTAGTAGTCGGGCGCGTGGTAGCAACGACTTCCCACTGGGAGCAGTCGGACGGTGACGACCGCTTATCGTGCTAGAGACACTGGCAGTAGTCGACACTCCCGAAGTAAAAATCAACGTCGACCGCATATATAATGGTCAAACCACTTTTTCTTTTCGTTGCGAGCACGGTACCGGCCTTTGAAAAAACATTAAACCTCACCCCATCCTCACGCCTTCCATCCATACCCGTCACTTACAATGCATCCCCAGCTCGACAAGCGTCGTTTTGACACCTGCGACAAGTTGATGGACGCTCTTGAGGAGTGCCACCGCCAGGAATTTTTGAAACAGGCCTTGGGCATGTGCAACTTTGAAAAGGATCAGCTTGCTCAGTGCCTCCACTACACCCGGGTCTCGGACTCGAAGGACCGGATCCGCGCGTCCAGAGAGCGCCAGAAGGGGATCGACAAGCGGAGAAAGGAGGCTGAAGAGGAGGCCTACGGCAAGAACGGCTACTTGAAGAAGGTGATCGAGGCCGAGATGGAAAAGAACAAGAAATGAGCCCTCCCGTATTTGATGGCTTCATCGACAGCATACCCTGTAAATAGCAACGACAAATAAACGAGAATACGACCGTTACAGATTGTACTAGGTACACCCATGTATACAACTTTCGCACCGTACGTAGTCTCTAGACCGCGTCATACCCTCTACTGTCCAACCATACTTTTCTATGTATTATTATTCGTAAACCTTTCATGAGCTACCCCAGCGCCTAATCCTGTCTAGTTCTCAAGGTGCGCTTCACCACCTTGTCCTTTGTGATAATGTATACGACAGCACCCCACCCCGACAACGCGTCACGGTCCACGGCGTTCAACAATGACTGCGAAATCGTCTCAAACAAATCTTCGGGCTCCAAGTTGGGCTCGTAAAGCGACTCACACATCCCATACAATTGGTCAGTAGCAGTACCCGAAACAATGAAGTCTTTGGCAAAGTCAATGCAACCAATGGAGTCAAACCCACACACAAACGGCTCGTTGGTCTGCGAGTCCAATCCAGCAACAATGGGACCAACAAAGTAGGGGCCAAACCGGCGCTCGTAAAGCGTCGACAGCACCAAGTTGGCGAGCGTCTTGGGCTCGATCGTACGCTCCTCTCTCAATTTGTAAAGGTTGGTTTTGAGGGTGAACGTCTCCTTGAGCGTGAGCACGTCCGTGGCAAGCCCCGTGAGCCCCATGTAGCACTTGTCGCCAAAGGCAAAGATCTTCTCAAAGTCGTTGGCCAACCCGAGCGATTGGTTGCCCAATCTGAGGTCGCAGGCAATAGCAATGCATTCCTTGCCGACCATGGCAACGGCAGCACCGCCGTTAATGGAGAAAGGATCGGACATCTGGGGTGAAAATACGGACGTTGGTCGCTTGGGTGCGATTTTGGTGGCGAGCGAAGCTCAACCTCGCGGACTGCACACAAGTCTGTCGCGACACATAAACCATGGTAATATGGGCAATTCGTAAATCCATTCCTATACTGATGATTATATATTTACGGCTTGCATCTGCCGGTGAATCTGGGGTACAAAGAGCAGTCTCTGACGGTGAAACGGTCGCACAACCACGCCAAGATTCTCTCGGTACCCAAACCGTAGCCACCGTGAGGGCAAGTACCGTATTTACGCAAGTCAATGAACCAGTAGTAGGCAGCAGTGTCCAAACCTTCTCTCTTGAACGCGGCCAACAACTCGTCGTGATCGAAAGTTCTCATGGAACCACCGGTGATCTCACCCACGTTGGGCATCAAGACGTCAACGGACTCGGTGACACGGGGGTCGTCGGCGCACTTCTGCATGTAGAACGACTTGATCTCGACGGGGAAACGGGTCAAGAGGATGGGCTCGCCGATGGTGTCGGTCATTTTACGCTCAGCAGCCTCGGCAATGTCGTCACCAAACTTGAACTCCTCGTTGTCCTCGTTCTTGATCCCGTGCTCGTTCAACCAATCTAAAGCCTCGATGTATTGCATACGCTTGAAGGGCATCTGGGGGGCCTTGAAGTTGGGGTTCAACTGCTTGATGAGGGGACCGGCCACGGGGTCCTCCATAGTGTACTGAACAATCTTGGTCATCAACCGCTCCAAGTGCAGCAACATGTCCTCGAACTCAATGAAAGCCAACTCGGCCTCGATGTGGGTGTACTCCGACAAGTGACGGCGGGTGTGCGACTTCTCGGCACGGAACGACTCCTGGACACAGTAGACGTCACCGAGAGCAGGCAAACAGGTCTCAAGGTACAACTGAGACAGCTGGGTCAAGTAGGCCTCCTCGCCGTAGTAGTCCATCTTGAAAAGAGTCAGGCCACCCTCGACCTGGGTCTGCACCATGCAGGGGGGAGTCACCTCGGTCAAGTGCTCCTCATCGTAGAAGCGACGTACCGAGCGCATCAAAGCAGCGCGCACCTTCATAACCGCCAGCAACTGGTCACCACGGAGGGTCAAGTGGCGCATGTCCAACAAGTACAGGGGGTCAGCACCCTCCTGAACCTTGTTGGTGAAGGCGTCGTCACCAGAGGGAGCAGCACCGACGATCTCATAGTAGTCGGCCTTGAGCTCGACACCACCGGGAGCGGTCTTGCCCTCGGGAAGCTTGGAAATGGTACCCTTGACTCTGACAGTGGTTTCCATGGTCAACTCCTGCGACTGGCGGGCCTTGGCCAAATCACCAGTGAGCACAACCTGCAAGAATCCAGAACCATCACGCACGGTCATGAAGATCTGGTTCTTCTGCACACGCAATCGGTGGATCCAGCCCTGGACTTGGACACGCTCGTCAACGTGCTCGCCAATCAGACGCAACTTGATGTTGGTAGCCTTGGGCAACGAAGAGTCCTCAGTGAAGGTGATTTCGGGAGCAGCCTTCTTTTCAGCCACGGTCTCAGGCTTGGCAGCAGCCTTCTCGGCCTTCTTCTTGAGACCCTCGGCGTTCTTCTTCGCCTTCTTCATCGCGGAAGCGGTAATGGGGTAGTAGCCCTCGGGCTCATCGTCGGGCCACTTGTACACCTGGATGGTGACATCGTCACCCTTGGTGAACAACGCGTAGGCAGCGGTAAGGAAGGGGGCCGCCTCGGTACCAGCGTCCGCCACATCCTGTCCGGTCTTTTCGTTCACGTAAACAGCAGACATAGTGATTGACGGGAAGAGATTTTTTCACTTTTTATGCGCGCTTGCCGGAGAGAAGCGAGAGTGAGTCACGGGGAACCCCAGTGGGGGCCATGGAGGTGTTGGGGGCCAACAATAGTGAAGTTACGATGATATTGTGTTTGCGTAGGTGGCGTGGGGTGATTTGAGCCGTTTTAGTGCATCCTGCGCGATGAGGGCTACGAATTGGAGAAATACGATGTCGACGCAGGGGCTGTCTCAGAAGCGTTAGGGAAGGGCTGGTCGCTTCTGTGGCGGGTGGGTGTAGTGAAGGACGGTGATAGAAGTATGTATGCCGGTTTGCATTAGGATTGCTTTAACCAGGTGGCCATGTAGGGTACGTAGCACAGTAGAGAGAGTCCCAAGGCTTCGTAACAGTAGAAACAACTCGCGTCACTTTGCTGAGACATTTGTTGATAACAGTGACACATCTCTATGATTCAATGTCGGTTCAGTTACCTTATGTCAGCCTTCTCCTGTAGTCAGCCGTGCGTCTCGAGATATTACCATGTCATAGTGTTGACTCATCGTTGAAAATATGATTCAGTGACCACTCGCCTTACTCATGTTCCCCTCCACCGATGTCTTCCCGCCGGCCCGTGGCGGCTCCGAGCTTCGCAGATTACGAGGTTACGAGCTTGGTGGTATATAAACCCCACAATTCGGAGCGACTCCGCAATGAAAAAGACAGGGTCCTGTGTTTGTGGAGCGGTAGCCTTCACGGCGAATGGTCCTCCGATGGAGGTATACACCTGTTGCTGCTGCGATTGCCGCAAGAACGCCGGCCACTTGGGCCAAGCGGTTGGTCGGTGGTTGTCAAAAGACGTTGATATGCGCGATCCTGACAACAAACTTAAAACGTATGTTATCACCAAAACAGAGAGTGGAAAACCTAAGGATAAGCTTTTCTGTGGCGAATGCGGAGTGACGATTGGCACGCGTCCCGGCAACCACGAGCCAGGCAAACAGCGGACGCATTTGCGGGTCACCCTCTTTGACGAGTTTGATCCCGTGTTGGCTCCCACCGAAGTAAGACGTAAGGAGGACCAACGACAATACTTGCTTGGGATTGAGCCCAACTACTTTATATGACAGTGTTTCTGCGCCACCAGTACTCAAAAAGTGCATAAAAAAGTGGGGTGTTTATAACGGGATTCTGGAAAATATGCAAATAGTCTCAAAAGGAAAAACCCCATGGACACCACATCGCCGTATTGCCTGAGTTCACAAAATTCGTCTTCACCTCACCACAAAACCCGTGTCTGGTATATCTCGCTAGTTGTGCATGGCGGGGTATTTGCCCTAATTCAGTATCGTAATGAATGTCGACGGAACACGTAAGCGAGCGATAACCACTAGTGGCCTCGCAGCATGCAGCCAAATATCAGCCGAAAACTAAACAATCTACGCTAAACACCACTCCAAGACCCTACCCCCTACACGACCTCGCCCGACATGCCAGTGACTGACGAGTAACGCGACTGTCCCCGCCCGTCGCATCCCGCGTCGAAAAACGCGAAAAAAAAATCTTGTCACCACTGCCGTATACCATGTTGGAACAATTGTTAGGGTCGCTTTCGTTGGCCACCGTGTCCGATGCCAACGCCGTCGCTACCAAGTGCGTGGTGTTCAAGCCCAAGACCCCCAAGACCGCCACTCCCGTGCCCATCGTGGTGTTCCGCTTGGACTCCACCTCGTCTCCGTCGGGGGCGATCGCTGCCGCCGCTGGCGCCAAGGAGCCGCGTCTTGCTCTGGACGAGTTGGTGTCGGAGTTCTTTGGTACCACCAAGGACGAGTTCTCGCTTGCCCTGTTGTCCAAGACCAACGTTGACGACAAGAAGATCAAATTGTTGATTGACGCGGCGATCACTGACGACATGGTGCTCGAGATGGCCACTGCCTCGGCCAAGGCGTGTGTCCCCGCGGCCGACATCAAGAAGTGGATTGCCGAGACCGGGTTTGACGTTACCGAGGTCGACTTTGCCGCCGCCCCGGCCCCTGCTAACCGTCCCCAGTCGCTGAAGGCCCCTTCGGCCGCTGCTGCTGCCATCAAGAAGGACAAGGAGGCGGCCAAGTTGGAGGACGCCAAGTTGGTGGGTATCACTGTCGACAAGTACAAGGACTTCCCCCTGTGGTACGCCCAGATCTGCACCAAGGGTGAGATGATGGATTACTACGACGTCCTGGGGTGCTACATCTTGCGTCCCAACTCCTACCACGTGTGGGAGACCATCCAGGATTGGTTCAACTTGCGCATCAAGCGCTTGGGCGTCAAGAACGCCTACTTCCCCATGTTTGTCCTGCAGCGGGTGCTCGAGAAGGAGAAGGATCACATCGAGGGCTTTGCTCCCGAGGTGGCTTGGGTTACTCGTGCCGGTTCTTCGGAGTTGGAGGAGCACATTGCCATCCGTCCCACCTCGGAAACGGTGATGTACCCCTACTACGGCAAGTGGATCCAGCTGCACCGTGACTTGCCTCTCAAGTTGAACCAGTGGAACTCGGTGGTTCGTTGGGAGTTCAAGCACCCCCAGCCTTTCTTGCGTACCCGTGAGTTCTTGTGGCAGGAAGGCCACACCGCCCACTTGACCCAGAAGGGCGCTGCCGAGGAGGTGGAGCAGATCTTGGAGTTGTACCAGGGCATTTACGAGGAGTTGTTGGCCGTCCCCGTGGTCAAGGGTCGCAAGACAGAGAACGAGAAGTTCGCCGGTGGTGACTACACCACCACCGTCGAGGGGTTCATCGCCGCCACTGGGCGGGGGATCCAGGGTGCCACCTCGCACCACTTGGGCCAGAACTTTTCCAAGATGTTCAACATTGCTGTCGAGTCTCCCGAGGCCGGGCAGCCCCCCATCCACGTGTTCCAGAACTCGTGGGGTTTGTCGACCCGTGTCATTGGTGTCATGATCATGACCCACTCCGACAACAAGGGTTTGGTGTTGCCTCCCCGGGTGGCCCAGACCCAGGTGATGGTGGTCCCCGTTGGTGTCACCGCCAAGACCACCGACGAAGCCAAGAACGCCATCAACGATGCCGCCAAGGACATTGAGTCTCGGTTGGCTCGTGCTGACATCCGGGTGGCTGGTGACTACCGTGACAACTACACCTCTGGGTGGAAGTTCGCCGACGCCGAGCTCAAGGGTATTCCCCTCCGGGTCGAGTTTGGCCCCAAGGACGCCGAGAAGCAGGTGTGCACGGTGGTGCGCCGTGACAACGGCGCTAAGACGCAGGTGCCGCTTGCGCTGCTCGAGACCGACATCGCCGAGTTATTGGAGACCGTCCAGCGCGACTTGTTGGAGAACGCCCGCAAGTTGTTCGACGACCACCGCAAGGTGGTGCACGAGTGGAAGGACTTTGTCCCCACGTTGAACGCCAAGAACGTGATTGTTGCCCCCTGGTGTGGTGTCCCCGCGTGCGAGGATGACATCAAGGACTCGTCTGCTCGCAAGGACAATGGCGAGGAAGAAGAGGAGGACGAGAAGGCGCCGTCGATGGGGGCCAAGTCGTTGTGCATTCCCTACGAGCAGCCGCAGTTGCCCGCGGGCCAGAAGTGTGTGCGTTGCGACAACGCCGCCAAGATGTATTGCATGTTTGGTAGATCGTATTAGGCGACCAGTAATGTTTATGAATAAGCTCAATAGTAATCCCCACACCGTTTTTCACCTCTTCGCACCAGAACATTTGTGCGAACGGAACGTAGACCACAAGCATGTTTGGTCGCAGTTTGGCAAGAACGACGCGCCCAGTGCACCAGTTGGTGCGGTGGCAGAGCCAGGCGCCTCCTCCCAAGCCCGAGGGGGACGCCGCCAAACTCTCCCCCGAGGAGGCGCGCAAGCAGGCGGCTCAGTTGGCGATGCAATCGCTTAAGGACATGGGTCTGATTTTTGGGTCGGGGTCGGACGATGCGACACAGCCCATCGATACCAAGCCCGTCTGGAGCGACCCCACGCTTTTCGGGTCGCTCCTGCTCTTGCACCAGGGCCAGGTGCTCAAGGAATTGCAGGCCAAGTACGACAAGGATTGGCGCAAGCTCACCCCGAGCGACAAACATTTGGGGTACTACATTGCCTACGGCAACTGGGGGCTGCGGGAAAAGTTTGACAACTGGAACACCTTGGAGGCGCCGTACGACCTCCCGTTTGTGGTGCCATCGCAGTTGGCCACCGTCACCCCAAAGCCCACGACTATAATTCACGAGTTGCCGCGGGTGATCCTTGCGGAGACCCCCGTGCGCAAGCCCCAGTTCAACTTTAAGCGCATGGACGCAGTGACCAAGGTGTTTATCTACCTCACGTTGTTCATCACTGTGGCCGCGTTGTTTCGGGACAAAAAGATTGGCGAGGAGGGTCGTCCCCACGAAGTTATTGTCGAGGACCCCTACGAGCAGGAACGCGTGCGCCGACAGCAGGAGGAGGAGCAGGCCCAGGCTATGGCCCAGGCACTCGCGCTTGAAGAAGAACGCCGCCGCAACAGCAAAAAGTGGTACTACTTGTGGTTGAAGTAACTTGTACATAGCAGGAACAATAGAGTATTGCCTATATTACAAAGTGATATGCTGGGTAAGTGGGGTGCAACTCCACATGCGAAAGGGTAAGCGTGTCTTATTCGTCATCATCGTCGTCCTCATCTTCATCGTCATCCTCGTTCCAAGAGTTCTCCACCGTTTCTCGCACGCGCTTCACGTACTGCGAGCGATGGTCCTTGTACAAGTTGGCTGCTTCGACGTTAGCGGGCGAGTTGATGTTAGGGTCGTTCAATAACGACTGGATTGACGTCAAGATCAGCAGCACATCGTAGGTCGGCGACCACCGGTTCTGCAAAATGTCCAAACAGAGGTCCCCGTTGGCGTACACGTTTGGGTGGAACATGGGGCTGAGGAACTTGACGCTCGGGGGCTTGTTTGGGTACTGTTCATCAAACTGAAGCACAAGACGGAACGTACCGTCCTCATAGGGAGTATCGCTAGGACCGATGATCACAGCGTTCCTGTAAGTTAGTATTGGGTTTGGAGACTGTTTGGGAGGTAACACATACCACTTCATCACATTGTCAGGGAGGGGAGAAGCAGACACACCGCTGGGAGGGTCCTGTTGCATGCGCTAGTTGTTAGTAGCTAGAAATCACCGTGTTGATTGTGGCAGACTTACCTTGAAGTCACGCATGAGTCTTCTCTTCGCGGGGGTGGACATGGCTATAGGGGATCAGTCGAGACAGTGGCAACCAGGGAATTTAAAAATGAAAAACGAGCGCGCGTAGGCTAGGTGCTGTGGCAAACTTGTCAGCGTAATTATTTGGATAGTCGCGTCCTGTCTGGTGGCAACGATTTTCGGTCGCGGAAAAAATGAAGACCAGTGCGGCAAGTGGCGAAGGCGACTATGAGGGGAAGATCGAAGAGGTGTCGGAATAACCGACAAAACTACACACCGGGATACTTATAAGAGAGGGTTTCCAAGTCTAAAGAGATGGGTATGATGAGCCGCACGAGGACGGCTTGGCTTGCGTTGAGTCGAAATAGAACAAGCGTGGGAGGCTCCTTCTTTTGCCACACCACTTTTGTATGGCTCGCCGCTGCTTATGTCTCATCGCCACCGCCTTGATTATACAGTGATCCGCGTAGCGCCCATTCGGCAACCCACACCGTGAAACTCTACACGAGTTAAGTACCATTACACAAGTAGCGTCCGAACTTCGGGTTTTAACCTAAATTAAGCTCGACAGACTGTGCGGTGAGCACCATAGAACCGCTTGTGTGTCTCCGACATCTCGGACGTGTGATTAGCTCAGGACTCACTAATCATCTACGGCACGGAATTCCACTTGCATATCGTTAACAGTAAAGCCATCCTTTGACGAAACCCATCTTGAGGCTACCAAAAGCAGACTACTGAAACAGGGAAAGGCGAAAAATTAAGGTGGTTGCGATCGTGTTCTAGACGTGGGCTCCTATTGTCTGCCTTTGACTAATTGCATTGACGTTCTGCATGATCCCGCCCATTAGTCCCAAACAAGTAGTGCATTGTTTATGAAACGCCACTCCTTCTGGACTCTTCTAGACGAAAAAGACCAACTAAAAATCCCGCAACCTACAGACACAACTAAAATCAAAATCTATAACGAAATCAAGGTATCATGTGGATTCACGCTCCAACACTATAATATACAAAACCAGGCTCTACTTTTTAGCCCCTGGTACGAACAAAGTAAACACCGCCGAAAACAAATAAAAGGAGTGGACCGCTTAGTAGAAAACGAAGTTGGCCTTACCGGAAACAACGGTCACAGTGCAACCGTCAGAACCAGAACCGGTATACTTACCGTTCTCGTACTTGCAAGAGCCAACAACATTGGCGCCCTCCAGGCCGACAATCTCGACGTTGTAGTTGGGGGGAGTCCGGTTGTTGGGGTTAGGAATCAAAGAAAGATAAGTCAAACCGCCAGTAGTACCAGCACCGAGAACGACGGGGGCCCAGTTACCGACACCAGAACCCTCAGTACCCCAGATGCAGCCCTCCTCAATCGAGACACCAGCGTTGTTGACGTAGTACTGCGTCGAAGTCTTACCACCCTTCCAAGTGAAGTACTTGTCAGAGTCGACAACGGAGCAGCTAGCATCGGACTTAGGCTCCAACCAAGTGGGACAGTTCATGTTCTCAGAGCCAGGGTAGTCAGTACGACAAATGGCGATGCCCTTGTCAACCTTGGAAAGGAAGCCCGCGCTAACGTCATCCTTCTTTTGGTCCCACTTACACAAAGCCTTCTCGTCAGGGTTAGTGCGGTACAACTTACCACCACGGCATTCGAGACCACCAACAGTGGCACCAGAACCGGGTTGGTTGGAGGGCCACTGGGTCTTGGACATACCAGCGGCACACGAGTAGGAGCAGAAGTAACCATCCTTGCAGGTCTCGGAGGTTTGGGCGTTGGAGTTCATCACCGAAGTCCAACCACCCTTCAAACCGTCGACCCAATCGACGGAGACAACACCATTACCAGCGGGGACCTTGTCACACGAGTGGACGCCGTCTTGGAATTCCTCAGGGTCGGCGTAGGACTTCAAGCCACCACTGAGGTTTTTGATCAAATCAGAGTCATCACGCTTGTGCGAGTGCTCGACAACATTGCGCTCAGCGTGCTTGTGATGGGCGTGGTGACCGGGATGGGGGAGGGCCAAGGCGGCAGTGGCCAAAGCTAACAACGTAGTAAACTTCATAATGAACGACTTGTGTTAAAACACGTAAAGAAAGACTAAAGTTAGATAGTTTAGTGAAGCAAGCTTAATTGCGTCGTGGGGCGTCGGTTTGTTTTTATAGGATTTAGACGATCGGCAAAGTTTTAAAATTCGCACTACCCTCCCGCAGAGCATAATCTGCACGACATAAGCTCTTAAGTAAGCACCTGTATACGCCATTCTATACCTGAAATTTTTTCACCTCATCATCAATGGGGATTACCAGCGGGATTAAAACGCTGTGTCAGCTTGAGATTATGGGGAACGAGACGCGCGGGTAATGCCGCGATGTCGCACGGCCGCAATGATTGGCAGATTGCAAATTACATTTGTCGCCCATGTGCGAAAAAAATCAATGCGGCTGCCAAGGTGGGAAAAACCAAAACAAAGGTAATTAAAGAAGGGGTAATGTCAACAGGGGTCCCCCATGTACGAGCAACATTGCTTTTGTTAATTGAGAAAATCTGGGGTTAACCGATCAGGGCAGGATGCCTTTGACACTTCAGTTGGAGTCGCTGATGGTAACAAAGCACATTGGTGTCCCGCGTGTGGCAGTCTAGACCACCTCAAATCTGCGGCTAGCTGCAGGGTGGTAGCCAAGACCCGGGGTTAATCCGACAAAGATAAGAGCACATGAGCAACTTCAGACAAGGGGTGTGCCACGACAACATGTTGGGACCTTCTAAGACAGCAATGAATGCACCCCACAGCAATAGCATCAAGTTGAACCTTCTTCATTCTAGACGAGAAAATCTTGTTGGAGGAACTGTGTGCAGACGGCTAGTAATTACTGCAAGTAATAACTCAACATGTCCCTAGAATATTACAAAGCCGAGAGAAGTCGACAGATGCCAATAAAAAAAAAGGGGGGTACTTTGGCGGTTGGCGTGATGTTAGCAGCCACTGAAGCTTGTGATTATAGTCGTGTGATACTGGAAATGTCGTGAATGTGGCGGCCAGGAGCTGCCCAAGAATTCTGCGTTATGCATCTGACATTACATGCGGAAAGGGGTTTGATCCAAGCGATCCTACCCCTGATCATAACAAAAAAGTCATTCAGCAAGCTTGCTAACGTGGATGAACTCAAACTCATCAATTTCTTGCTATCGGATCCCTATTTGGTAGGGGGTAATCAACCTTGTGGAATAAACTTTTTATTTAGATACAGGTCAACGGTTATCTGCAGCATTATGTTCAGACAGCCGCCACAGATCGCCGTTCCTCGGGCGACTCCGCGCCTTGAATATACGCTTAATATTTTGCTCCTTGTACTACTTACATCTGCCACAAAGCTATAGGACTATACGGCCCCGCAATTGACTTTAATGCAGCTACCTTTTGAATTAAATCATTGACCCATACTTTTAAGCACAGTATATTCTCAACTATTGACAATTGTCGGATATTCTTGATGCTCAACGCACGGGGAGTATCGCTCTCGCTTTTACATAACACTTAGGCCGAAAATTTTCACCATTTCAGAGTTCGATGAGCGTAAATTACCTGCATAAGAGAGCAAAGGGCCCAGAACCAAGGCCGTTTGAATTAATTGCATAATGCGTGCGGGCATTTTCTTCATCAACGTCTGCAGACTGAATGTATATTTTATCAAGATTTAGACGGGTTGTCAAGTAAAGCTATTTGATTTCCGATCCTTCCCAGGAAATATTTCGTGATTAGGCTCCCGAAGCGAGGCAAGGGGATACATGCTCGGTCCAAAATTTTGGTCACGCTAGTCTGACCATGATATCACATGGCACGCGCCAGCTACTTCGGAGTTATTCATTCCTGGGTAGTTAATTGTGTTCCCTCATTTTTCAACCTTTCAGGGACGCTTTTTGTTGGGTGAATCAAACTGTATATTCTTGGGCGTTTCATGATAACGGTAGCCGCTAGCCCAGGCGGAATTTCGCGTGCCGAACGAAAAGAAGACAAGTACTTAACCTGTAAACCCTCTTGTTGTAATGCCGATAATGACTTTCTTGGCCTGTCGTCACATGTACTCCCCCCTCTTGCCGAATCATAAAACGCAGACACCACATGCTACAAATTCTGGACAAGGTACAATAATGGTCACAGCGAGTTGATCATGGAACTGTTGCAAGTCAAAGAAGTAAAATAAAATAATTATACAAGAAAATCAACTAAAATCATAAAACTAAAAGCACCTGTGCTTGTCGTTAAGAGTGAACCCTCAAAGCTGCAAATCTCTGCGGCCATGGGCCAGCCTGCAGCCGCTGAGATGCGATCCAGGTTAAACAGTACCTTCATCTTCGATACCTAGATTGAACCATGGGTGGTTCAAGGCTTCTGCGGCAGTCAAACGCTCCTCAGGATTAATAACAAATAACTTTTTCAACAAGTCAATGAAAAACCACCAGAACGTGAAGTTCCCAAAGTTCATCACGTGTTTGTTTCTCTGGAAGTTCACCAGCAACGAGTAGTCGAAATTGACATTAAGCCCGATGCGCTTCAGAATGAAGATGTCGATACGTTCGAGTTCTGCCACCGCTTTGATGAATTTTTCGGGGGTCAGATTGGTGGGGAACATGAGCGTTAACAGGTGGTGCGTCAGTGCTTCATCGTCAATAATCACGTCGTCATCGTCATCGCCAAAAACGTCGTCATCATCTTCATCCATGCTGTTGGGTACATACTCCTTAGTGAAGTATTCCAACCCGCACTCATTCCCTTTATCCTTAGACGCACGCACCATCGATTTGTCGACGGGGTAGCCACAGACTTTCTCAATCATGGCCAAGTGCTCCAAGTTGTCGTGGGTCTTGAACAAAGGTTCGCCAATCACAAGCTCAACTAAAATGCATCCGATGGACCAACAATCGCACGGGAACAGCCATCCGGTTCCCAAAACGATTTCGGGAGCCCTGTAATGGCGAGTCAGCACAATACTCAGATGGTATTCGTCGTCAAAGATTCCTGAACCAAAGTCGATGATTTGAATGAGTGGGTTCGATAAAATTCGCAGGGTCCTCGGTATTTTATGGCCCTTGCCCAGCTGAATAGCCAAATACAGCGAGATAAGGGTGGATGACGTTAACGGTTTCTTCATGTAAGCGTCATCATGAAGCAAGATGTTCTCCGGCTTGAGATCGGTGTGAATGAGGTTAAGGTCGTGCAAGAAAGTGACCGAACGGATCAATTGTTTCGCAACGGCCTGGATCTGCAGTCCTGGAAATGCGATGAATTTGTTCAGCTCCAAGAAATCGTACAACAGCTGTTTGAGCAAGTCAGTGACAATGCAAATGTGGCCACGATAGTCAAAGCATTCCCGCAAGTGTAAACAATGATTCAAGTTATCATTGTCAAACTTTTTGAGTGTCAGAAGAATGCGGAGCTCGATTCGGGCAGCATCACGGTACTTTTGGATGTTGCGGATAATTTTGATCGCAACATGTTGCCTGTTCACCTTGTCATATGCTTGCACAACCTTGCCAAATGTGCCTTGGCCCAATAACTTGACAATAACAAACCGGTTCGCGAACATTTCATTCAAAGTGATAATGTAGTGACCTTGGTCATCATCGCAGGGTGGCAAATTGTGTTGATGTGGTATCACATTGGTTTTAACATTGCCCAACTTTGGAGTTTGCAAAATGTAATTATTGGGGAGCTTGTGATAAAAGCATTTCACTTGGGGAAGCTGCGGCAACGAATTCGTTCGTTGTTTCTTCTTATAATCCATCATCGTGCTCGGATACGCGTTATTTTGCTGTTGTGGTGGGCATCCGTAAGGTACACTGGCACTGTGGTTGTGGACATTAAACATGTTATACGCAGACAACGAGTCATAGTCAAACAACAACAGATCCAGGTTATTGCGACGACTTTTGGCGAGAAGATCCCTCTCCTCCAAAACTACCACGTCATCTTCGTCATCGTCGTCAGCCTCGTGGGCAACCCCGCTGTCGATCAGCAGGTAGTGCGGCACACGTAACCGGGGCCGACGGTATCGAACCTTCTGCTCGTCAAAAGAGCCAGGAACAGTGCTTATGGGCATGGCCACCGCGTGTTCGTCACCAAATGGGTGTTGGCTCAGTTGGGTCGTCAGATTGTTGGAAAGAGACGAAAAGTTGAACTGGTCGTCGGCTACCAGCAGCAGCAGCAGCAACAGGGCGTTGTCCAGAAGCTCTAGGTGGATCAGTTTCAATTGGGTCAGCGCCAGCATCTCGCTCAACCCGCGAGGGCGTTTGCGGTTGGTAATTAACAGCATTTATACTCAGGGAACAAACACGCTTGTAGCGCAGAATACTCCAGGGGTATGGGTCAGGTGGTACGACTCTGTAGAACCGTATGGAGGCTTTCGTAGTTGTGTAGGAGCTTAGGAAACACTGGTGGCTTGATCAATCCAAAGCCTGCAATGGCAAAAGCGGCCACAGGGGTTGAGCGTCCCCCGCCTATCACCTGCAGGACGCTAGCCCTGCAGGGTACCCATTGGGCGGTTTTACAGTTGCTAGGAGGCCTGTGCCCAGAGCTAAATTGATGGGCGGAAGCTGATTTCTGACCGGAAAACTTGGTTGACTTCTTCCGTCTTCAAACCAAGAACGACCGCATTTCTCGCCCAGCTTTTCTTGAAATAACTCGACTAGTATGCACCGTGGGTAGCAACAAAAAGTGGAGAGCAGAATCTAATTAAAATCGCAGAAATGTATGCAATGGAAGACGTAATACCAGATAATGCATCTTGCTGCTTACACAGCCTTGTAAAACTAATACTCGAACGCCAAAAGCCAACGAAACCCCATGGTCACTCGACCGCTAGGCGAAATTTTTCTGTGCACATGTGTTCATACTCGACCCACAAATCTGTAAATTTTTTTCTTTATCGGTTGTGACACGCAAGTAGTTCCCACCGATAATCACCCCGGAAACAAGTTTTAGTAGAGGGAATAGCACGTAGGATCAAGCCGTTAATGAAATACGCGTGCTTTACCACTATATTCCGGTCTCAACGCCTCTTGGCGTTGAATTTAAAAGCCCATGGTGACAGGTCGCTTGCAAGTAGCATTTGTTTATATTTGACAATGGTCACACGTTTTTCCCCCGTCTAAATTTTGAGTATTCTGAAGGTGGCACGACGCAAAAGCGAATCTTTCTTTAAAGACCGAGGTATAAGTCGAGTTGTCTTCGAAGGTCATTAATATCGAGAGTAATCAGGTATTCCCTCGCTATAGGCACCTTAATCATTTATGTCATTATGAAGTGATCGACGACATTTACGGAAGTAGCCTACCGAACGTGACAATCAAGTATTTGCCTCATTGAGTTCTGGAACGCATTTTTACCCCTAACTTTCCAATCCCCAATTGGATTGTAACGGTGCCGCAATGCCTAACTAAAGTCTTCCGAAATACCACACCGAAGGATTTTGTCGACATGACAATCCAGTTGCAATTGAACCCTGAGTCAACACTCTGGGTGAAGGGCAAGGCGGTTGGCTTTTCTTCCCAATACTATTTGCAAATTATATAATCGGATTTGATCTCAAAATGTTTCACCAATTTCCACAAAAATCTTGCAAAACCATCCATAAGGCTGTTTCCTACCTCTGTACACGAGGAGTACTCCAAAGACGCTACCAAAATTTTACAACGTATTCCACCACTATACACGAATCAACGGAGTGCTACGCGTTAATATTGGTTTGAAGATGTTGGTTATCTACTCTGTCAAATATATGCATCTCGGAGTTCAAGAACATACCTTAAACGAGTACCAGTTAACGCCGCTCCAAAAACTATTATAGAGATCGCAACGAATAACTAAACCATGCAATAGAAACTTGGTGATGAACTCCTGGAACTCATAATATTTTCTAAATCGATTACAGAAACGAGAGCCTTACACGGGAATTTGAAGGCAGATATTTCCGATTCAAAGAACACATTAGGAGTGTAACACAGAATGCTGTAACCCATCCATATTATTCGCCACTAATGGCTTGTTTCCAGGTAAGCTGGATTCGCTTTCAATCATTCTTTCCTCCCGCACGGGGATACCGGCGTTATAATCGAACAAACCTAGAAATAAACTTTTTAACCTATGAGCGTCGTGGTGCGCGGTCTCCTGGCTGAGCTTCCACGAGCGATTCAAGGTCCACAAGCTATTTGAGGGATCTAAGCATTAAGGTTTGTTTTCCGATACGCCACTGAACTCAGTCGCAGTTGACAACGAGACGGCGATCAGGTACTCTGTAAGTGAATATGTCAACGCTGTGCGGTGGATAATTTGGTCGCCTATGATACGAGATGCGGCACCCCGCCACTGAAACACGACAAGCGCTTACGCTAAATCATAAGAAATTCATACGCTCGGGTAATACAGCACTCATCGTGATGGCTACCGCGAAGTTGTCAATCACCGGGAAGTGCCGCGGAGGTAGGGGGGTGACTACCCTGCAGCAAACCAACGCTAATAACCAAAGTAGGCCATGTCGCTCTTCTTTTCAGTGCCTGTAGCCGTGGATCACGCCGTCCAACCTAAATCAAGTTTGAAGTAGGATTGCGTAATGCAGGAAGCGATATAAGCGAGCCTTCAATGATCCCGACCTGCAGCGGCGACATTGGGTGGATCCATTGCCTAGTTCGTTAAGGCAAGTCCCTGGACCCCCAGCGCGCCCGGATGCTTGCGTGTTCGAACCCCGGCGCGTTGTCCCAGAAAATCGCTGTTGTCAGGTAGTGGAGGCAAGATCATCGATGTTTTTTTCGCAGGGTGCAACAGCTCAAATTAGAAAGGCGGGAACGAGATTTGCAAAAACCTCGCAATAACGACTTCAGCCGGCCACCTTTTGCCAAAATCAACCTGCTCATTTGCCACGCCCGGAGCAAAATGAGCAACTTCATTAAGCAAACCAGTTTCTCCATCGATTATGCCCCGGCCGCCATCACCAAGTGGCAGCTGAGCCACCTGGGTCTTCAGTTGGTGTACATCAACCAACCAAGTCCGATGGTGAACGGCTACTTTGCGGTGGCGACAGAAATTGACAACAACCTGGGCTGCCCACACACCTTGGAACACCTTGTGTTTATGGGATCCAAAAAGTACCCATACAAAGGGTTATTGGACCTCGTGGGCAACCGGTTGTTCAGTACCACCAATGCGTGGACCCTGGTGGATCAAACTGTGTATACCCTCACCCTGGCAGGATGGCATGGGTTTCGCCTGTTGCTTCCGGTATACCTTGATCACTTGCTCAATCCCACCCTCACCCAAGATGCCTGCCTCACAGAAGTATACCACATCGATGGAGCAGGTAAAGAGAAGGGAGTGGTGTTCAGTGAGATGCAAGGCATCGAAAACCAAAATTGGTTCGTCACGTTCTTGCAAATGCAACAAAAGTTGTACCCCCCCGAGCTGGGCTACTCTCTGGAAACCGGTGGTCTCATGGAGGAACTCCGCAGGTTGACGAATGACCAAATCCGCGACTTCCACCGCAGCATGTACCGACCGGACAATTTGTGTGTCATTGTCACCGGTCTGGTGGACGAAGCCGAGTTGTTGGAAACCATGGAGGCGTTCGACGCTGAGTTACCTCCTCAGGCGCAACCACCTTTACCTCGTCCGTTTTACGATCTGAAGGCCAGTGCCATGACTCCATTGACGGAGACTACTGTTCACACCGTTGAGTTTCCTGATAAGGACGAACTGATGGGGGAGTTACTTATGCTGTGGATTGGGCCTCCGGCGGCAGACACGCTTGTGAACGTTGCATTGGACATTGCTGGTGCCTACTTGAGTGAGCTGCCCATCCTGGTGCTCAACAAGAATCTCATAGAGGTCGAGAACCCATGGGCCACGGATATTGATTACACCACCGACGATTACTTACGCACCACTTTGAACTTCACCGTCAATGGCGTTCCCACCGCCAAACTTGATGCTCTTGACGGCGAGATCAAGGCAATTTTGCGTCAACAAACAGACCCGGCTCAGTTCGATCTTGCCTATATGCGTCAGGTGCTTGAGAACCAACGTCTTAAATTCATTCTGCTGACAGAAAAGCTGCCACTGTTGTTTTCCAACATCGCCATCTCGGAATTTATCTACGGCGATGGCACTGGCGCTGATCTTCCGCGGTGGACGAAAGACCTTGCTGAATACGATGAGTTGGCAACGTGGACCTCCCAACAATGGTGCGCGGTGATTGACAAATACTTTTGCCAAAACCACTCGTTGACTATTCTTGGCTCGCCGCTGGCACGTCTCAACAAGCAGTTGCGCGCAGCCGACAAGGCACGCGCAAAAGCTATCCAAGTTGAGTATGGCCCAGAGGGGCTCAAGGAACTTCAGGCCAAACTCGACGAGGCCCAGGCAGTCAATTCTGCTCCTATACCTTCCGAATTAATCACGCTGTTCCCCAAACCGGACCCAGCTCAGATTGAGTTCATCAACACCTCATCGTACTTGGGTGGCACTCATGAAGGCGTGATTGATCCCAAAAAGAACGACTACGTCACCGGGACGAATTTGGCCGATGAGATCACCGAAGCTTCAACTCGCCACCCCGGCTTGCCATTTATCCACTTCGAACACTACAAGCTGCAATTTACCACTATCAATCTCGTGATGAGTCTGACCGCGATTCAGGATCTTCGTCTTTTGAGCTACATGCTGGTTATCGAGGAGATTTTTACGATGTCCGTGGAAAGAAATGGCGAGTACTTGCCTTTCAATGAGGTAATTTCGCAAATCAATGATGACTTGATTGAGTTTCAACTTGACAACGGGTTCGAAAACTCTTTTTTGGAGCTTATTAATATCAAGATCAAATTTGAAACCACAAAATACTCTGAAGCAATTTCCTGGCTTAAGTGTATCACTCAACTGGTGGTGTTTGAGGCTCTGCGGATCAAGGTCATTGTGGAGAAATTGATTAACCTGTTGGCAGACAAAAAACGCAATGGAGAGCTTATGATGTACTCGTCAAAGTTCCGCAACATGTTCAACGACGGCCTGTTGCGTCGGGCTCAAGATCCGGTGCACACCGAGTCATTCTTCAGAGCTCTTCACGCCCAATTGGAACAACCCGATGGCTTTGATTCCGTGAAGAAGGATTTGGAGGCGCTTGTCAGCCAGTTGTTCGCTTTGGACAACATGAAGATCTTCATCGTTGGCAATGTTGAAGCGTTGAACGAACCGGTTCAACTGTGGGTGCCATTCGTTGACGGTTTCAAGGTCGAAGCTGAGCAGGAATTGCTGCGATTGTCGCTCAAGGAGTCGGCTTTATTGAAGCATGAGGCAAACGGTTCTCATCAAAACGGCAAAAGTCGATCTTCTGTCCCGACTCATCCAGTCCCGTTTTCGAAGATGCCTAGACTGTACCAGTTCAAGTCCTCGCTTGGTCAAGAATGCTCACGCCAAGCATTCCTCGTACTCTGCCCAGCTGCTGACCTGACGCACTTTATCTCTCACACGCCTATGCCGACTGACTACTTCGACGAGGATCAGTACAAAATTGCACTTACCCTGGAGATTTTGGCTACAGTAGAGGGTCCGTTTTGGCGCGGAATTCGGGGTACTGGACTTGCTTACGGCGCGCTGATCCGTCGCAACATGGAAACTGGCCTCCTTGGCTTCTCGATTTATAGAGGGTCCGATGCCATTCAGGCGTGGCAAGTGGCCAAGCAGATCGTTGATTCGTTCGCGCTGGGCAAAGAAACGATTGATGATATTGCCATCGAAAATGCCATTTCAACAATGGTTAATGAGTTGGCGAATGGTGTCGAGAACTGTTATGATGCTGCTACGTGCAAGATAATCGACAACCTATTCAAACGTCGTGGCCCCCACTATGATCGATTCTTTTTGCAACAACTAAATCGGTTGACGGCTGCTGATATTGTCTATGCGCTTAACAAGTACTTTGTGCCCTTATTCGCGGCTGAACACCTGGTCATTTTCACCCTGATTCCTCCCGAAAAGCAGCAGGAGTTCACAGAATTTTTTGAAGCCCAAGGCTACGAGGTCAATGTTGAGCGTATTGAGTTGGATGCTATTAGTGAAGCAAATCATCTGGATTGCTCTTCGTGTGACGAAGATTACGAAGAGTGTGACTCGGATTGCAGTACATGCAATGAAGACTCAGAATTCGATTCTGAAGATGAATCAGACCTTGCTGATGAGACTAGTGACCTTGACTTTGGGAAGAAACCCGATTTGAATGGTTCGAATGGACATCACCATATCACTGACGAAGCAAAGCGCAAGGAGAGTGAGAAACTCAAACCTTTCAAGCATTAAGGAATCGGTACTCACAACATCCCCACTGATAAATTGTATAGATGTCGTTTATCGGTTTATAGATCTATTGCATGTATGCAACTAAAACTAATTACAGCTAAATCGCATTTGACGCATAGTGGTCATCATTCATTACGGATCTCGTCCTCCGCCTCTTTGAACATGGGCATGTTATCGTTGACGTCCTGACGCATCGATGTCGTGAGCTTATACAAATCATCGTCGCTCCTATTATACATGATGCAATTGGCAAACATCAACATGACATCACGCTGCAACTGCTTGACCAGCGTGTAGACCGGAGAATGTTGCTTCAGCTTCACGGCTTTCATCATCAGTTTTAGATCGCGTGGGTGATGCACGATATCATTATACTCTGAAGCCTCGCTTCGCTTGACTGGCTGGAGAAAAGGAGACGAAAAGCGATGCTGCTGAATATAACTAATTAAGTTTATGGCAACTTGCTGGAACCGCTTATATTGTGCGGGCAGGAGAGGTGCCTTCGAGCGCTTAGAATCGGGCTTGGTGTCATCATCAATTTCGGAATCATCATCACGTTTACGCTTGCGAGATTTAGCGTTGCCGTTGCCCTCAACATCCAGCTTAGTGATTACGGTGGATTCTTCCGTCTTTTGGTCATCGTCTTCATCATCATCGATCTCAGATGCTGCGGGCGATGTAGGCTTGGGTTCTTCCGAAACCTGTTTTTCTTCAAGACTTTCATCGTCCTTATGGTCAGATATGGGTACTTGCTGGTCGTCTTCATCTTCAACTCCTTCATCACCATCGTCTTCTTCTTCTTCGGGAGCCGCATCACTCTCGTCAACTTCATTACCAGCAGTTTCACTTTTGATAGTAGTTTCCGTGGGCGCTTCTGACTCGGTTGTATCGGTCTTCTTTACCTCATTGGGCTCTACCAGCAACTCTGGGTCTTGTTCCGCTTCTGGTTCTTTGGTGTGAGGCTCCTCTTTTTCTTCCTCAATCTGGGCAACAGTATCACTGTCCTCCGTCTTTGTTCCAACAATGTCTTCCCTAGGTTCTATCAGTTCGGGACTCGGGCTCTCCACAGGAGCTCGCTCTTCGATGGCTTTGGTCTTGTCATCAATAGAATCAATCTCCATGGCCACCTCCTCGCCTTCGACAGGTTGTAGCACCGGAACAGCCACAGACTCTGTCGTGGTGGAAGGAACGATGCCATCTGCCGCTGACTTTTCTGCGGCATCAGCTTCAAGGGTCTCCTCGACTTTCTCCTCCTCCGTTTCTTCTAGAACCACATCTTCCGTCTTCTCGACGACTTCAACCACAGGTATCTCACCAGATGAGTTGTTGACGTTCTCGTTCACGATAATTTCATCGACGATCTCGATATGCTGTCCATCAGCAACAGCCTCAGCTAAGGACCCAGCACCTGCCTCTTCAGCTGCTTCAGCCCCATATTTTTCGATCTCATTGGTAACATATAGCATGACATTCTCCAACGAAGTGCGCTTAATCTCATCAGCTATGCTTTCATGACGGCAATCCACTCCAATTAAATCGCCATTAACCTCCATAAACTCAAACAGTCGTAAAAAGTCAACCATTGCCCTGACGTCAACAACAAATTTGCGGGGAAGGTTGAGTTTATCGCGGAGTTTTTCAACTGTAGCCACAAACTCGCCCAATTTGAATGATGCCCGGTTTTCTGGCTCTTGTTCCTTGAGTCCGGCATTGATCGCCAGCATCACCAAGATTTTTAGGAGCGGACTTGCTGAAGGTGGCATTCTAGTCAAAGGTTGTGAAGGATGGTCAGGCTAATTGTGCACAAAGGGATGTATCGAAAGACGTAGTTGGGTCTTTAACTAATTCAGGTTTTCGATCTCCAAGAAAATGATTGCCACTAAACTTCGACCTTAGTGTTGGGTCTGGCGTTAGTACGGAGGTGCTGTGACGGCTATGTTGATCCCGAAGTCTGCGTGCAGTTTGTTATTTCTCAGACTGCACCCAACGTTGGCTATAGTAAGCGTAGAATGGAGAGTAAACTGGTAGAAGTTGACGTGAAATTGGTTTTGTCGCGTAGAATGAGTTGCAGTGTGCCATAGGCCACTTCATCATCGACTCAATCATCTTCATATGGTGAAGTAAACCTTTAGAGGGCGGTCCCCTCACTGGAATATGAGGACCCAAATAGTGGCACCAAGGCCAAAAACATACTAAAAAACACCCGCAACCTCGAGTGCTAGTGGCATCAGCCATAACGTTTGCGTCCCCTTGAATCATTGAATCATCAAAGTGTAGTATGTATTGCGCAACTCCTCATAGGCTCATTGGATCTACGATTCATAGCGTTGCCAAGAGACATTCCATCTTTTTAAGTGTCGCCAGTTATAAATATTTGTATTTGTATACTATGTACGGCGGTAGGATACCCCACATCTCGACAACCTAGAGTTTTTCAGTGGTTGTTCCCCTCATTTTCTTCGTAACAGTCATTCAAGGAAATTACTTGAAGTTGCCCTGCATCAACTTAGCGTTTTGCTCTTGGAATCTCTGGCCAACACGCTCAGAATGCTTCAAGAACTTCTCGGAGCACTTGGCAATACACGAGGTCTCCTTCGAAGTCAATGAGGCAGAGGTGAAGTCGTTGACACAGTCCTCAAAACATCTCGACACCAAATTGGAGTACAAGTTCATGAAGTCCTTCATCTGCTTCTGTTCCACAATCTGCTGGAACTCCTGCTGCTCCTTGACGTTTAACTGGTCCATGGTGTCTTCTGGTTGGTTGATGAACAAAGATTTCGAACTTTTTTCACGCCGCGTAGGATGAGCACCAGTGCGCACAGTGCCACTAACAAAGGTTGCCACTGGGCATGTGCAAACCGAGCGGAACTACGAATTCCTCATTACCCTCTGTTTTACTAATATATACAAGGAATTTAACAGTCACAGTGCTCGGGCACACGCGGGAAAGGAATGACGTCCTTGAGATTTTCCATTGCACCCAAATAGCAAACCAACCTGTCAAAGCCCATACCGAAGCCACCATGAGGCACGGTACCGTTTTCTCTCAACAGCAAATACCACAGTAATTGTTCACAATCCATGCCTTTGGCGTTGATCTGCTCCTTGAGTGCCTGGAGTTCGTGTTCTCTAATGGAACCTCCAACTAATTCTCCGATTTCGGGAACAATTAAATCATAACAGGCTACTGTAGGGCGTTCAACGTCACAACCAGGAGACAATGGCATATAAAAAGGCTTTTGGTCTTGAGGGTAATCTGTGATAAACACAGGGGTGCCAAAATGGGAACCAGCAAGCCATTTTTCGTGAGGTGTCGACAACGAATCGCCCCACTTGACGTGCCTCTCACCTGGCATCCATTTAGCAACGATATCAATAGCTTCAGTGTAGGTGATGGTGTTCCAAGGTCCCTGCATAAGTGTCCACCGTTTGGTGATGTCCTCACGCTGCTTGCGGTCGAATCTCGCTAAGGTGAGGTCGTCAATGAAGTCTTTGGTGACATTTTTAATCATTGCTTCGGTGAACGCCGTGAGTTCTCCAACGCGACTGATGTTGCTAATTTCGGCTTCCAACATCCAAAACTCAGAAAGGTGACGATTAGTATTAGATTCTTCCGCCCGGAAGCATGGCGTGAGTGTCCAAACCCGAGAAAGAGACTGCGACAAGACCTCCAAGTGAAGTTGAGTCAGAACAGTCAAGTAAGCATCCTTACCAAAAAAATCCTGTGCACCCGTGATTCTGAATGTCTCGCCAGCTCCCTCACAATCCAGTGAAGTAATGATAGGGGGCGACACCTTACAGAAGTCATTTTCCGCAAAGAACTGTCCAAATCGAGAGTCGAGTTCAGATCGGAGTCGCATTATCAGTGCTAGGGTCTGGGTACGATGACGAAGAGTAGGTAAACTCCGGAGAGTTTGCATAGTAATCGCTTTCTTCTGCATGGGATAAGTCGGCGGTACGGTTCCAACAATCTTCATGGACGACAACGGATCGCATTTCAATTCCACTGTTTGACCCTTCCCCTTGGATTCCACAATTTCACCGGTTACCTCCACACTCTGACCAATTTGAAGAGAAAGCTCCAGTAACACCTTTTCAGGGTTTGAGAAGACAATCGCCAACAGTTTAGCCAGAGATCCGTCGGTAACATCAACGAATCCGACATTTTTCAGGTGCCGAACCGACTTGATATGGCCACAAACACGCGCATGTGCCGCTGGACCTTGCTTTAGTAGCTGTTTGATCGTCTGTGGAAGCACCATCGTGAGCTGATTTCGTGATGTACAGATCGGAAACAATTCGAAGACTCGCGATCTTCAAAAAACGGAGAAAGCTCAAAGCGCGCCAACAAGTACGGGAGCGTCCTTTTACATCAAACCTATTGAACGTTTAGCTGTTGCCGATTGCGGTTGCTTTTCGTTTCCATTCCGTGTTCCGAGACGTCCGTTCAAACCACCTCTGTAGACCCTGCATAGCGCGAGTCAACTCATTTGTTACACTTATGGTTCACTCCCACCACACCCACTCTGGGGAATATGTTGCCCATGCCATCGACGCACTTGACGACATGGTGGCTCTTGCTTACCTTAAGGGGTTCACCACTTTCTGTCTCACAGAACACATGCCTCGGCTAGAATATCTTTACCCAGAAGAGGAAGAAAGAGACTACACGGTTCAAACCCTCGCCCAGAAATTCGATGACTACGTGAATCATGCCACAGAACTCAAGCATACCTACGAAGGTAAGATGTCCATTCTTGTTGGTTTTGAGGTAGAAGGGATTAACGCCGATCACTTATCGCTTGCTCGAAGCCTTCTTTCCAATTCAAAAATCGATATGTGTGTGGGGTCTATTCATTTCGTCAACGAAATACCCATTGATTTCGATCGTGAGTTGTGGGTAAAAGCCCGAGACCTGTGTGGCGACGTTCGACTTCTCTACAAGACGTACTTTGAAACGCAGTATAAGATGCTTGAAGCCATCAATCCTCAGGTCGTCGGCCACTTTGATCTCATCAGATTGTATGACGATGCTCCGCACGATCTCAAGCAATGGCCGGAGGTATGGTCGCAAATTCAAAAAAACATCGACCTCATTAATGAACAAGGCGGCTGCGTGGAGTTCAATTCGAGCGCTCTCAGAAAGGGATGGGAAACGCCTTATCCCCAGGCAGATATAGCTGAGGAGATAAAGAATCGGGGTGGTCGGTTTTGTCTTTCTGACGATTGCCATAGTTTGAAGCAAGTGGGACTCAACTACGATAGAGTTCTTGCTTACATAAACAGATTAAAGATCGAGACCGTTTACGAGTTGCAACCCTCGGGAAAGTTCAAAGCAGTACCTGTGCGCGAAGTCTTAGAGACGTTCCACCACCATGCTAAACAATCAGATGCGTACACTAAGTTTCAAAGTAAGACATTTGTATGATTGCCACACCATATACGCTTCGGTTCACTATAGCAAGTTTTATACTTCATTACACAGGGTTTCATTGAGTGTGAAGGACCAGCCATCAAACTGCAAGAAAGGGATTTTGGGTATCAAACTATAACAAAAAATTTAACAATGCAAAGGCGAAGGCACTAAAAAGGGCGCCTTCTTTCGCCGCTAATCCTAAACTTACTGATGAATCAATCATAATTGCGGACGAATCTATGAGAATGGCCTGACTGTGGTCTGCGCCAGTGACCGTGGACCCAATGGCAGTTTCGTTACCGAAATCCCTACCGTTAGCAGCAAGACCATAGGACGTGATATGTAGGTCAGCACTCCAATTCGGATTATCAATCGGTGTGGGCAGCGGCGTAACTACACCTGACGAAAGGAGCACCGATGACATTTCGGGCAAAGGAAAGTGTTTTAGCGAATCATAGAAAGGGGTGCGGGGGTGCTGGGTTATATACCTCTCACATATAAACAATGCATTCTCCATGTTGTTTTGGAATACGTGAGTTTTATGGAGATATGCGTATGGCTAATGTCAAATGACGTAATGACAAAAGTTGATGGAGTTTCGTCTCCCATGACCATGCGAATTATGGTGGCATGTTGTCATGGCAAAGCTATGTTACAGGGGCTAGCATATCGAGGTATATGCGGAATCTAGGGGTGTATTCTGGGATTCATTAACTATCTCAACACAAATGCTAAAATTGCGACCCCACCTCGCATCACTGTTTGAAGATCCCAAGATCGCGTCGGGTAATTTGCGGCTACAAATTCATCTATGCAAGTATAGGTTCACCATATTACTATACTTAACGGAGCCTTCATACGGCCGTAGCATATACTTTTGAGAGCAGTGACTCGTCACCTCTCTGGGACACCTTACGATTTGCGTGACTCAGATGCAAGTCTAAGAATGCTTGAGGGAGCCTATGATAAAAATAAACGAGCAGAGGGATCTCTAGCAATTCAAGGTGTAGAGGGATCCGGGGTAACTGAAAGCTAAACAGTTGGGCAGGTGACTCAATATGGTTCGAAGTTTGCCATCTGTTGGGGTTGCGACAGAGAATCGCGCTTGTTCGGTTGATGCAAGGTCAACAATCATGAATTCGCCTGAATCAGGAGAGCAGCTGATCACGGCGTATTTTTGCGTCAAAATAATGTGCTGGTGGGCATCATTGTCATTCGGGAATGAACATAACTTAGTCACAATGCCCCCTTTGAATTGATGTAGGTCGAAGCCTGAGGTGAAGTAAATACTATCATTCGAAATCCATGCTTTAGTTATTCTTCGACTGGTCTGAATACGTTTAGGATTTCCTTTTCGGGAATACTGCAAAAGGATACCCGATGCGTAGGCAAGAATAAACGACAGCAGTGAGAAGCAGTCGCTTGCAATTGGACGCCAGAAGTCTCTTCCGCCTGGAGTGGACCAAATGCGGTAATTCTTCAAATTGGTCCCACTCCAGTTGACGAGAATAGAACCTCGGCTGCAGCCAATAATGAGGTGTTTCCTGCAAGTGTGTATTACCACATTTTCGCAGATTTCTTTAGTAGGTACGGGAGTGGTGTACCAATATTCACGACCATCTATTTGCAAGAACAACCGATTCAATTCACGCTCGTCATGGTCACACAATCCCATGGACCTTTGCTTTTCTAACAACTCGTTGATCCGGGTAACGAGCGTTTGCACCGATCCTGACCTCGTGATAACAGTGTGATTGAGCCCCAAAACATCTCTTAAAGGGCCGGATAGAGACGAGACTAGCCGAAGAAAACTCAAAGTGAAGTCTTCACCCAGTATCCAGAGTTGGGGAAAACGAAAGGTGGAGCCTTCAATAATAGTCAGATTCATTGCAAAGATAACGTTTTGACAAACTTTCGGAGGATCCTTCAAAACCTCAACCGACTTGTGTTGATTTGAGACTTGAAGCAATATATCTTCCAAAAGAGGGGATTTAAGTTTCTCACCATTGAAGTAAATTTGATTTGGAGTAGCGACCAGTTGTGTTTCCAAATACTCCACAGTTGCATCCAGGTCCGAGTAGCACACCCATCGCTTACCTTGTATGGTCTTTTTAGTAATACCAAAAGCTCCGCAATGAATTGAATTGACCATGCCAGAAGGTTCGACTGTTACTAATCCAAATTTACGTGCGGTGAGTGCCTGAGGCAAATCAGCCGACCAAGTATGCCAATCCTCATCACTTTTATGGCGAACTTCAGCATGCAATAACGCAAGTGACGTCGCGGTCTCGTTCCCAGTCGTCAACTGTCGTTCGCGTTTACTTTTCGACTTGGCCCGTCGAAGATGACGGCTGGTTTCCCTGCGACGGGTGTCCGCTTGTACCCTGTTATGATGATACTTCTCAGTAGCTCCTTCATTGATGGCACCATTCACTATTTTGAAGTACTTTTTCCGTTCCGCATCCCAGTAGAACCCAGGTATACTAGGAGGAACAGGCATGTGGTTGTGAGATGACCTCTCATCTGTATACAGTCACTCACGGAAACAGAAGTGATGGAAGGATGTCAGGTAGTTACCAAAGGTTGGAAAATACTTTAGAATGGTTTCCGTCTCTGTAGGACAAGTGTGACCACTCTGAAAGTCAACATACTTGTCCGAGTGTTCAACATTTTTCGTTATTTTTCTCAATAGTAACTGAGGAAGGAAACGAATCATCTTCTAACACTACTCATGTGATCGAAATTTTGGAAGTTCAACGTGATTACACAAAATGTCCACTTTAAATGTATCCAATTGACGGGTGGCCTCGCCGGTATTGCTGTAATTCGTGGATCAACCATCGAAATAAGAATGACCTCGGTATGTTCCCACAGCTGCCTTTGCGTGCAATATGCACGAGTATAAGCCGAGCACTTTCCTGGACCATCATACAATTTAGCCGGGTCGACCGCAATTTGCCCCTCTTGGTTTTGTGCTCTCTTTTTACACATAAGTCCTTCCTCCAACGGTACGCCGAAACCGTTTCCTCATTGCTTTTTCAAGAAATAACTTTTTATCCCCGCTTCCACCCCTCGCACCAAGATCAACAAACAAAGTTGTAAACACCACCTCTCAACGCTACCGACTATTGCCTAAAAAATTCATGGGAACCGACAAAAGCACGCACCCCTGAGGTGATGAGGGAAATGGGCACACTTATGAAGCACCCCAGCTCTTCCCCAGACTCGAAGGGCTGAATGACTGCACTTGAAACTACCCAAACAGGCAATATCCTGCAGAAGAGGCTTTCCCAATTAGGATAGTTCAGACAGAAACATGTAACGCCGTTTTATAAAAAGCAGGCAAGGTCGCTACGCCTTAGAATTCTAGTGGTTTCCCGACGATGGCCGGTATTGACAGTAGTGCCGACGACTTTTCATTACCCGTAACAGGGATAATGGCTTTGATCAACAGCTTGTTTCCGGTACACGATAAGGGTACTGGTATCAAGAAGTTGGTGGATTTTTCCCACCATCTTTTGGGTCCCATAATTCCTGCCGAGATTATCGAATACAACATTGGCGTGCAAAACAATTTGTTTGGTGACTACCCCACCCTGGCTGACGTTGCCCCGTCCATTCTTTTTGCTGCGTTATTTGGGGTGCTTCTTTTCATCCACTTGATTATTTTCGCTATTAACACTCTGCGTGGACACTACTTTTACATCTCCTTGGCCTGGGTGGTGTATTGTGCTTTCCGTGTGATCGGTTTCGCTTTGCGGGCAGTTTGGGCTAAGGATGTTACGAAAATCGCTGTTGGTTTAACACTGGAGGTGTTTTGTATTGTGGCATCTATTGTCATTGTATCATTTAACCTTTTGTTAACGCAAAGACTTTTCACTTGGCGACACCCCGTCGGTGGTTCCCGTAAGTTGTTTTGGTTCTTCATGTTGACGACTTACGCGTTTGTGTTTGTCGTGATTGCAATTACGGTTATGGCTTCGTTTATTCCTTACCTCCACTTCTTGCAGCGTAAGGCTTACTTGAGCTACCAATACGTTGTGATGGCCCTGGCAATTTTGATTTTGTTGTACTCGCTTACCTCGATTGCGTTGTTGGCTTTGTCTTACTGGGCTCCCACCAAGAAGGATGAGCGTTTGTACACCTACCAACCTTGGTGGATTGAGTCTTTTGCCCCTACTTACTTTGTGCGCAAAAATGCTGCTCAACAAGCTGAGGAGACATTTATGAAGCGTAATTCTAACCACCGTCACGCCACGCGAGTGATTGCCGCTACTCACCACCACTACAATATGGTGGAAGGCTTGTCTACTCTGCGGGGTGATTTATCGCATAATGTCCTGATGGGACTTATTATTATTCTGACGGTTTTGATTTTTATCGGGGCAATGGGTCGTGCTATCGTAGTGTTTCAAGGACGCCGCGCACGCGACAGTGGCCCTGCCACCAGCATTGTCTTCATGTACATCTGCTGGGGCGCTTTCGAGTTCATCATTAATGTTCTTTATATCGTTGGCCGTGTTGACTTGCGGTTCTACCGTCCCGATATTTTGCCGGCCAAAGTACGGGCGATTATTACCGCTGAGCAGTCCCACTACGTGTCTGACAACGAGGACGAGGATTACCCTCAATACGGCGGTGGCGGTTACTACAATGATCGTTCAGACGCTGAGCTGTACCTCGATGACGATGATGCCGATGAGCTCAACTTCCAGCGTGAACCTCGTCTTGACGATGAGAGCTACGTCCTGTCACGCCGTTCTGTTGGCAGCGACGGTAGCTCGATCTCGGTGGTCGATGAGAAGGGTCTGTACTTCAGCCGATCACCGCTGCCACCTTACCCCATGGAGAAGAAGGTTCTTCGTGACGACGAAAGTGACTTCAATTTTTAATACCTATTATAGATGATAGACATACTGGAACTTTTAATGCAAGAAGGTATGCGACGACCCCAACGGCAGGAAGACGCATTAGCGTCTATGCGCCTCTAAGTCAGGACTCCACAGGTCACCACGTGGGATCCAATTTCACCTTAGTTACACCTTACCGCTTCTTTACGATCTTTCATTGAAGAAAATTTATTCCTATCCGAACATAGCCTCATAAATAAGTGTCGTCCCGTTCCGCAATTTGTTGGAATTGATGCGAGGCTTAAAACCAGATTCATAACTGGAGCAAAAAACCCTGCATAATGGTCAAAATTTTCAGGCTTGGCTAAATAACTCAGATCCGGCAATTTTTTCAATTTACAACACAGAATGGCTTCCCTTTCCCACCCTGCTATCGTTGACGGTTGGTTCGCCGAGAAGAGCGACACTATGTGGCCTGGTCAGGCTATGTCGTTGAAGGTCGAAGAAGTTTTGTACGCCGGGAAACTGAAGTACCAGGATGTTCTCGTGTTCAAGCTGGCCACGTACGGTAACGTTTTGGTGCTTGACAACTGCATCCAGGTGACTGAGCGCGACGAGTTCCTGTACCAGGAGATGATTACTCACTTGGCCATGAACTCTCACCCCAATCCTAAGAAGGTCTTGGTAATTGGTGGTGGTGACGGCGGCGTTTTGCGTGAAATGTTGAAGCACAACGTTGACGAGGCTTGGTTGTGCGACATTGACGAGGACGTCATCAAGGTGCTGAAGAAGTACTTGCCCAACATGGCGAAGGCTTACGACGACCCTCGAGTCAAGGTCCACATTGGTGATGGTTTCAAGTTCTTAGACGAGTACAAGAACACCTTCGATGTCATTGTTACCGACTCTTCTGACCCGGAGGGTCCTGCTGAACTGCTTTTCCAAAAACCTTACTTCCAATTGTTGCAAAACGCATTGACTGAGCACGGTGTCATCACTACTCAGGCCGAGAATATCTGGTTGCACATGCCTATCATCAAAAAGTTGAAGGCTGACTGTAAGACCATTTTCCCCGTTGCTGAGTACGCATACACTATGATCCCCACTTACCCCTCTGGTTCCATTGGGTTTATGGTTTGCTCGAAGAACCCCAACGCCAACGTCACCAAGCCCATTCGTTTCGACTGGACTGACGACTTCGTGGCCAAGAATTTGAAGTACTACAACAAGCAAATCCACGAGGCCTCGTTCGTGTTGCCTCAATGGGCTCACGCTGAGTTGAACCAATGACACAACATGTTTCTTATATAAAGGATATTTCCCCCATGTATACGAGAAATGAATGTTATGACAGTCACGAAGGCAGTATATTATCAACTGGATTCACTATTTAGCTATCTCCAGCCTCGAACGCTACCGTTATGCTGCAGATTCTGATCATGCGCATCATACACTCTCTTCCGAATACGAGACACTATAACGCAAAAAATGATGGCTATGCATTCACAAGGTAATTGTTTACACAAATGTGACAACCCCAAGCTATACGAGGAGGTTATAAGATGTGGCTTCTAACATACTAATGAGGTGTCTCCTCCGTTAGTTCAAAGTGATGATGATCTTGGCCAGGTTCGGACAATGGGGGCGATATTTTAGTTACGCCCGAGGGGGTATGCGTTGAGAATCTCGTAAAGTGCCACATTCATACCACCCAAATCCCCAACTGGTCTGGTCTGCAGAAGCGACTTTCATTATGAGCCTCCCTCCAGCAATACAGCGGAGTATAATACCTAACACGAGCTGACAAAAACTGTGATCACTCATGCATAATGTCGTAATCACGCTACCACTTTCAAAGTAATGGGAACTCAAATCAAACAGCGGCAAGAAAACTTAGATCTACCGTGTGCTCTGAAGCAACTCCGTAATTGGGTACTTTCGTAATGTCCTTTACCCCCATATCAAGGGGCTCTTGGGGTAAAGCGCAAAACCCAGTATATTGCTCATAACCAAAGCGTAAAAATAACACGGGGTTAGGTTCGCGATACACGGCTTTTCCTTGCCGAGACTAATCTTAAACAGGCTGCTTTCAGCGGAAAAAAGCTATAAATACAAGACTCTCCCTCTTACTTCGATTACCTTATAATTTATGACAGCGACAAATTATAACCACAACCCTAACTCAATGTCTACAGACTCCGTCGACTTGAAGGGAGCGATCAACCAGGAACCTGGGCACAAGCCCGAAATGATTGTTAAAAACTTCGCTCGCGAGTACGAAACTGCCCCCGGTGGCACATACCAAAATCTCGTTGAATCCTGCGGTAACGTGTTTGGCTGGTTTGGTATGTTTTGCTGTTTGTGTGAGTCTCCTTTCAAAAAGGTTCAACAGGGTGAGGTTGGTCTTGTACAAAAGTTTGGAGCTCTTTCCCGAACCGTGGAGCCTGGTTTATGTCGTATTAATACCTGGTCCGAAACATTGATCCGTGTCTCAGTGAAAGTCAACGTGAAGGAGATGCCCGCCCTTACTTGTTTCTCCAAAGACAATGTTTCAATCGGGATCACTTCTGTCGTATACTACAACATCGTTGATCCTTTCAAAGCTATTTTTAATATCAACGACATCGACATGGCTATTGGCGAACGGACCCAGACCACCCTACGTGACGTGACGGGTAATCGTACCCTCCAGGACGTGGTTGAGAAGCGTGAAGAGATTGCCGCTGATATTAAGGCCATTATTTCGAAAACAGCGTACGACTGGGGTGTCAACATCGACTCCATTCTCATCAAGGACCTTGTTTTGCCTCCCAAGGTTCAAGAGTCTTTGAGTAAGGCTACTGAAGCGAAGCGGATTGGTGAGTCGAAGATTATCAACGCTCGTGCTGAAGTTGAACTGGCTAAATTAATGCGCAAGGCCGCGGACATCTTGGCTTCTAAGGCCGCTATGCAGATCCGTTACCTCGACGCTATGCAGTCTATGGCCAAGAATGCCGGGTCTCGTGTGATCTTCATGCCTCTGGCGCAGGAGATCGAAAAGATGTCACAGAGTGGATTTACGAACAACACCGAAAAGGCGCGTCCAGTGGACTTGTCAGAGGAGTCTGATTGGGCGCTGCCTCACAACGAGGTAGCTTCCCCACAAGGCACGGGCAATCGCCAAGTTTTGGATACTGTCGCCATTAATGAAGCGTTGTACCCTCGCGACTAGGTTATGTACTAATGATTTTAATGAAATGTTATCGCAATATGCAGTAGAAGAACATATCAATGCGTGAGATCCCTATAAACCGAATATGAGTGACGACTTCAAGTGGGCGGCTCAAGTCAGGACGCTTCCAACCAAAACTAATGACTTTCTCAAAGTTGACTACATTGACTACAACTTAAACAACTCGCGAAAGCTAATCGGGAACATCAACCATCTCGGAGACGTTTCAGAGTATGCAGTTCAAGAGAACGAGAAGGCGACAGATGGGTTGATGCCGCTCTCAGCCGTTCGCCAAGAATTGGAATGGCTCAAGCCCCTATGATAGAAGAGGGAGTAAGGCTTCCTTAGCCGAGTAGCCGATGTGAGCTCGGCTAAGGCTGTCTCTTCGATGACCTGACCTATTTACGCATAGCGTCGCCCAAATTACAAGGCTAATGCTCTGATATTGGGCATGGATGTTTGTAGGGTTTACATGGGGCAGTTTCAAAGTCATTGGAGCGCTATTTCGGTTAGTCCTATGTCAATTCACTTTTTATGACGATCTAGGTGTACTACCAATGGTGAAAGCTTTTTGATTGATCGTGAAGAGTTAAAGTTCGTCCGAATCAGCGTGATGTCAAGACAATGGACGCGTTTATTATCGTGATGGCCGTAGCATTAGCGGCTAAAAAAGTCGGCAAACAGTGTAACCTGCCGATAAAACGAGGCTATGACATGTGCGAACTTTTTCAATCCGCGATATTAGGTATGACCAGAAGTATAAAATCTAGAACAAAGACATGATGATCACAGAATAATAGAGACAGACACTCCAAAAACTTAGACTTTTCTGGGCACCCATACCAGTTTACGAGCGTCGTAAATTGTTGCTACCTCTGAACTAGGACTCTTCTGCACCCGAAGACGTGTGAAAACTATTTCTTTATAGCCTACAAGGTTTAGACGAGGTAGGTATACAGGGACAATTGTAATGCACACGCCGAGTGTCACAACGCCTAACATGTAACATAAAATCCTGTCCTTTCATATTTCCCCAATTTTCTCTGTGATGAGTGAGATCGCTTATAGAGTCCTGGCAATTAGGTCGTAGTTCTCGAAAATTGACGTGACTGGCGTAATTCTTATCGAGAATCCCACCCGCCACCGACATTGTGCAAGGACCACGAACTAAAGAGACGGCATGGCTCCGTTATTGGGGCCGAAACAAAACTTGTTAGGTGGTAATCAGCCCACGCCGTGAAAAATACCTGTCGACTCCACATTTCTCACCCGTATAATTTGTTAACATCCTTGCTTCGAGGTCAAACCGTTTTCGGCTGCGCCTTTGACCCATGGTGGAACTCTACCTGCAGGCAAAGCTTTTTTCTCAGTGCATAATCCACGACGGGTGACAACATAAAACCAATAACGACATTAGCCAACTCCCGTCCACGTCGTCTTTCATACCCAAAATCATACCGCGACGATGGCAAAGGACGAGATATTCAACTTCTTGCTGTCCCCGGAAGAGGACACTAATGTTGTTCCCCAATTTTCAATTGAAGAGATGACTACTCCGGAAATTGCCATTGACCAGGATTATTTGCAACAAGAGTTTCTCAATCCCAATACTCCTCGACCTCAAGGGGGTTATGGCACGGGTGAATATGACACGAACAGCCATTTGGGTACGCCTCTGGTGTACCTGGCGACCCTGGACGCACTGCTGCTAGTGAACTCACCTTATTACGATGCTACGTCCCAGGTCCTGGCCCACCCACCGGCTGTTCCGTATGGACAGAACCTTGATTCCGCTCATGTGAATTTGGCGCTCTCGCAAATGCCCCAACATATGGACAGTAACCAACTTCACCCAAACATTGCGCCGCCAACGTTTGATATTGCGCTGTTTGACCACGAGATCGGGTTGGGAGGTCTGGTTTCAAATACGAATCTAATGGGACTTGCCCCAGAGAACACATACCACGAATACCCGCTGTTTGGGGCTCAACTAGCACCACAGGGAAATCAACCCCAATTTTCGCTATCGCCTGCTTCAAACTATGAGCAAGCACCCATGGCTCCGACGGCCGAGCAGCCACCAATGGCATTTAACCCACTAACTGAGGGTAACCTTTCACAGTATAACCAGCAGCAGCGTCAGCTGCTATCGCCAAACCCTTCGCCCCAATTTCCCATCATTCTGATCGAAAAGGCACCGGAGTTGGTTGCCGCCAAGACCCCCTCGCTATTCAGCAACCTGTCTGCCAATCTGAGTGCGCATTCCTTGCACAGCGACACGCAGGGCCCCGCTCTGGGCCTGCAATTCAACTTGGTACCCAACCTGCTGCACATGGTAACCCTGCCGGGATCTGCGCTGGCGCTTTCGGACCTGGCTTACGACTCAGGCTATTTACAACCTGACGAATACCAAAAGCGTGGCCGCAAAGTGAGCCATTCCCAACGGGCGCGGGGCGCTCTGCGACTGCCTGGTCCTCGAGGCGACTCGCTCAGTCCGCCTCGCAGCGATATGCTGTCATCATCAGAAGGTGGTTCGGGGAATGACAATGCACAAACAGGAAACACCAATAGGGAGAAAATGTTGGAGTTGGCCCTGCCCAATGTGTCGCTGAAGCGCACTCAGAAACACCCTAGTGTGTATGCCTGCCATCTTTGTGAAAAGCGTTTTACCAGGCCTTATAACCTCAAGTCTCATTTGCGCACACACACTGATGAACGGCCGTTCATTTGCAATGTATGCGGTAAAGCATTCGCTCGGCAACATGATCGCAAGCGCCACGAGGATCTCCATACAGGCGAGAAGAAATTCCAGTGTAAGGGTCAACTTAAAGACGGCACACCTTATGGCTGTGGCCGCAAGTTTGCCCGTGCCGATGCGTTGAGGCGGCACTTTCAAACCGAAGCTGGCAAGGAGTGCATTCGGATGTTGATTGAAGAAGAAGAACGCACGAAGTCGGGAATAGACTACTTGAGTCCGTCAAACTACGGGCTACCTGGGGTTGACATCCTGGGCGAATGACAGGTTTTGTAACAGTAACATAATAGTGTAAATACTACCATGGAAGACCCATAGTGGTGGCCAATACAACGTCATCACTGTAGTTTGCAAATGTGCTCGAATGGCCAAAAATCGTTCGTTACACAATTTGCAATGTTCACATGCATTACTGCTGTATTGCAGATCATTCTGGTGCTACTTCAGCAGACGCGGATCGTGCATGTGCCACTACTTGCAGCATCATGGTCATGGTTCCCGGTAAAAGTTATCACCGCCTACCGAGTCAATTGAATCGGTGTACAATACACATGTATCACAAACCCATCAGGAAGCGCAATCATGTATTGAGATTTAAGATTTCGAAACATGCATGGGCTAAAAACCACTTCCCCACAGCTCTAACAAATTGACGACAAAGACTCTCGAGTTGTGCATGACTACCGTTTTACGCTTGCTAGTCAATATGGAGTTTGTGAGTTCAGGCGTGTCGGATACATGTGGCGCAATCAAATAAAGACACAAACCGCTAAGAATGGGTAGGTGAAAGGTCAGAGGACAGTTCAGTTTCCTGTGGCTTCCACGGGGAAGAAGTCTTCTTCTCTTTATCCGCGAGTCTCTGGCATTATCATGTAACAGGTATTTTTTTTTTTTTTTGACGAAGACGCAGGTACATAATCTCTGTTTCAGGGGTTACGAGGATCAAATAATCATGACCTTGATATTTTGGGACGGCAATCAGAACAAGGGAGGCTTAGGGAAACCCTGCTTTTTCAAAGAACAGGAAGGAGACATCCGCATTGTTTCAGGTTTTGGAGCTTAGCAACTCATTTGTAAGGAGCACTAATAGATCCAAATTCTCACATCAAACACAGCTGTATCAGGGGTTTGATGCCCGGTTATGTAGGCAGTACCCTCCGAAATTACATATAGCATCGAAATGCTCCACAATCGTGCGCATTGGCTATGTGGATTAGCAATATTCAAGTATGAATCCTGAAACCCAGTACGTCAATGGCCATTTGGAACAGTTGCATCAGCACATCGAGAGTCTTCAGGCTCGCATTGAATACCTTGAGATGGCTCAACAGCATCCATTGAGCTACTACCAACCGATGGCGCCACCGGTCATACCTTTTCACACTACTGATCGCTTAGCCACAGCACCGTGGAGCGCATACCCTGCGGTAGATCCTGGGGCCACCGCCCAATCGATGTACCAGACTGCTGGTGATGATTTCGATGATGATGAGCTGCTATACTTTGCTGAAAGGCACGATGGACAAGAAGACGAAGAACCCACCCGTAGATCACCAGCGCTAGTAGGTCCCTTCTCATTCCTACAACATTCTCGCGAGTCCCGTCATTCGATGGGATCATTCCCCACCCCAGCGCGTTCTGGTATGTCTCCTAGACCAAAACGTTTGAGACCAGTGTCTGTATCCGGACCTTATCCTATGACAGGCTACATCCCGATACCTCATCATATCCATGCGACACCACAAGCCCCTCAAGATAACCCACCCTCCGAACGTCACCTATCGGTATTACCCGCTCAAACCCTGCCAAATTCTATCCATTCTCATGGAAAAATTCCATCAAGAAATGTTGGTGACGACTGTTCTCAAGATCATGAAACTTCACCCATGCTGTCGAAAGAAATCCTGTCCCCGCCTAGGGCACCAGGAACACCTCTGACCCACTCTCCAGTAAAATCGCCTGCTTCTTCAACTTCTGCCAAGTCTCCCTTAGCACTGGTCGAACTGCCTAAGACATCTGAAAGTAAGTCGCCCAAGGATCAATCACAGAAAAAGAAAAAGAAGCGCGTGCCTGTTAAGGTATCACCGGACAAGGCTCTTCCACCGCTTCCTGAGTCATTGGAAACCATCCCCACAGCATCCAGCTCGTGTAGTCCAATTACTGTGGACAATACCTTTGAAAGGAGTACCTCGATTGAGACAAAAGTGAGCAATGCCTTGTCTATAGCGAGGCTGCTAGCTTTTGGCGACAATGTTGTGTACGACAAATGGTGTCGTGCGCTTTTGGAGTTTCGTGACTACATTATTAAGAATGGCCAACACAGTCCCGAGCAGATCACAACATACTTCACCATCATTTTTTATCCCGGATCGGTGCCTCCACAGGTAGAGCGGAGTATTGGTCTCAGAATTCTTCGCTATTGTGAACCTGCTTTAGGTGATTCGAAAACATCACCTCGCAAGCTTACGAGCCAAGAAGTGAGCGACGTATTTTCCTATGCTGTTCGAGTAGGGAAAAAGGTCATTAGTAAGCGACAGGCCAGTCGTGACCGTTGATACCGTATTACTTTAGTATAATGACGTACATCAAAGGGGTTCACCCCATAATATATCAAGATTACTCGCAAATTGAGGCCCGTGGGTGAGCTAATATCTCCCGGTCATCGAAATTGTTGTAGTCAGTGGAAACTGGGGTATCGGTACCACCGGCGCTACTGCTCAACTTCAAGTTTTCAAGAGCCAATGCCTCCATATCATCGATTGTTGTGGTTGTGGACAGCGATCCCTCCCCATCGTCGTCTGAGAAATCAATGTCGAATTTAGTGGGATTATCCTCAAATAAGTCAAGACCCGACGCCGGTGCATGCAATTTGCGTCTTGAATCATCAGATAAATAGTCAGCAAACAGTTTCTGCTTTTCCCGTACGTTCCAACCAAGATTGCGACTCACCAGATCGATGTATTCAGTCTTCAGAGCAATTACAGTGGGAAAGGGGTACTGCGATGCATGCACCGTGAGGTAACTACCTTTGTTAAGTTGAACACGAGAACGGCCATCAAAACTAGCCCAAGCAGTCAGTCGCAGCAGATCAGGGACCTTAACTTTCAAAAACATGCCATCAGGGAGTAAGATAGGTCGGAATGAGAGAGTGTGCGGGCAAATGGGAGTGACTGAGATAGCAGAAACTCCAGGATGTACGAGAGAACCTCCAGCAGACAAGGAATAAGCGGTTGACCCTGTGGGCGTTGCAATAATGAGACCATCGGCTTGGGCCACAGTGAGAAGGGACCCATCACCGTAGAGCTCAAGGTTGGTAACAAACGGCGAAGGTCCACGATCAATGACCACTTCATTAAGTACTTGCTGTTCAGTTAAAAGTTTACCGTCAGAAGTATGAACACGACACGTGAAGCGCATGCGTAGACAAGCTTTGACGCCAGCATCGATTACGTCGTTCATCTTCTCGCGGAACTCCTCAAACTGAAAGTTCGTGAGAAAGCCTAGCGAGCCCAAGGAAAATGACATCACTGGAGGGACAACTTTTTGGAACATAGAACTCACATACAATACCGTGCCATCGCCACCCAACGTGATCACTAAGTCAAAAAGTTCAGGCTGGGAAAGAGCAAGTCCCCGGTTCCAAAAACGTAAGCATTGCTCGGCTTTGGTGTATGTCTCAAATAAATTGGCAGCATCAAAGCGTTTGGAATGCTCGAGATGAGAATCCACATAGATGATGATGTGTTTAGCTCTTGTAAGTAACCACTCAACGATCTCTCGTGTCAAATAGATAAGGGAGTTATCACGAGCTTTAGTAACTATCATGATCGCCCTCACGTCAAGCTGGATACGAGCCTTAGACAAGCTGCGGGCCATCATCCGCACGCCATTAGCCGTCTCGGCGAGTTCGTGGTGCGACCGCACCGACTTGGTATGGCCATTTTCATCAGTGATCTTGGAAAGAGTCAGCTGAATCTTCTCTCGCACACTATCACAGTAGAGTTTATTGTGGATGACCGGTTTTTCTTGTAACATGGGATTGATTTGTGTGGCGGAACCCACTCGCTGCTTTGCGAGGGGCGAGGGAGAGAACTCCCGATGGAAACTATTGGTTGACGACACTTTGAAGTTGGGCTATAGCCAATTCGTTAGGTAGATGGTGTCACAACGAATGTTTTGAGCGATAAGACAAGAAATGGATGGGCTAAAATATGTTCGGAAGTACGCGCAGGTTTTGTGAGTAGCCTGTGGGGTATTACAAAAATGCCAACCAGTGAAGTCAGATAAAATCCGACAGTGCTTGTCGACATCCCTGTATGATGTCCACCGCTTGATTTTCCTCAAGGCTATTATATCTTTCACCCTGCCTCCTGTGGACTACTCTGCTTTTTCGCTTCCGAGATGTCCGGGGTCGGAATTCACTGTAACCCGATAATTAAATCTCTTTATCCTCTTGTAAACGAGCATAAAAGGGGGTATACGACTACAAAATCCCGGTTCTCCTTCAGGACTCCTTTCGTCCTATAGCGATGCCTATGGTGATCCACCAAGACACCGGTAGATCCCGAAACACCCGAAAACAAATGTGATTCGTATATTATTTACAAGATAAAGCGATTCATTTGGATTTGGAGTCAGATCCGTTCAATTCCTCGAGCACCTTCCGACGACCTTGGACTTCATCGTTAACACGAGTGGACACATAGTCACCGATGAGCGCAAAAATGAAGGTAGACCCTGCAATATAGTAGCGAGCCTTGAGAGGTAGACTCATCCATTTTTGAAATAAGCCCATGGCGTTATGCTGTTGTCAGATAGGGGTATCCACAATGTACTCAGTTAAAATCTGGTTGCGTGCACTGATGCAAACATCAACACTGCACATACACATTTATAGCACTATTCATGAAACTAACTAGTTTTTGTGGATATTATAACATTGTAAGGCTTTAATTGCAGCATAGCCCATGATCCCAACAAAACCAACCGTCTGGGCCGAACGAAGAATTCGTTGTTGACGACGCTCAATAGCAATCGCTTTTGAATACGGAATATCGTCTCGGAAACTCACCATGGTATACAATGGCAACCATTGAAAACCTAAGTAATGAGAGTACTTTCCCAAAAAGTAGTCAAACTTTTTACGCATCAAATAGATTGGAGAAGTCACCTTTGACAGCATCTCGTGGTAGTTATCCATAGCCAATTTGCAAATCGCCTTGAGGTCATTGCGCCGAGACTTTGAGTAATAATCGAAGGCAGCCTCAATATTACCTTGGTGGTGGTCAATCGCTTCGACAAGAATCCGAACATCTTCAAAGCCACAGTTCATGCCCTGACCGTAAAATGGTACCATTGAGTGAGCTGCATCGCCAATAATGAGCGCTTTGTTGTTGTTGTAGGGGAATGCATCCACTTGCATCAACAGTCCACGGGGATTCTCGTGGTAGGCTTGACGCAAATGCGTTTCACCCATGAGCTTCAATGCATCCGGATAATTCTCCTTAAAGAAAGCCACAAAGGCATCGTCGGAGGGAATACTTTCAATCACCTCCCAGGGCGAAAAGAAGGTCAGGGTAAATGATCCATCTTTGTTGGCTAAAGCAATCAACATGTGCTTGTGACGAGGCCAGATATGGAGGTGGTTCGGGTTCATTTGGAACGATCCATGAGGATACTTCAGGTGGGCGTTATCAGGAAGACCCGCGTCGCGCTCTTCGACCCGCTCGGCTTCGCATTCTGGGTCAAGCGGCGAAGGCGGAATGTATAATTCCAAGTATTGCATATCAATATACTTCTGGGAGAATGACATACGCATACCTCGCTGCATTTGGTAGCGGAATTGGGAATGAGCCCCGTCGGCTCCAATGACAAAGTCGAATTCGAAAGTGCGCTCTTCACCGCCAAGGGTGGCAAACGTCATCATCGGATTGCTCTCGGCATTCTTAAGACCGACCAACTTGTGGTCAAACAAAACTCTCACCTCATTAGCTCGGAGTTCTTGCAACAAGTACTCATTAAGATAGGCCCTGTCTATGCTGTTGATGCATTCACCAAACATGCCATACTCTTGCAGCTCGGTATTGCCCTTTACGTCATGAATCATACGACCCTTCATGGGGATGATATGATCAAGGATTCGTTCCGCCATGTCGGCGTCGACGCTTCGCATCGCTCGGATACCTCTTTCGCTAACTGCCAAGTTGATACTGCGCAAGTTACGCTGGGATCGATCTAACGTCGAAGGATCGGCCCGCATCTCAAACAAAGTGACCGTGTAGCCCTTCTTAGAAAGGGCAAGAGCAGCAAGACATCCCACAAGGCCGGCGCCCACAATACCAACGCCTGCGGATCCAGTATCAAATTGCTCAGTCATAGCGTCGCCCAAATTTCAATATAGCACGGCTCTTAGGATAACAAGAATGCCACAAAAGCAATTGTTTTATCGATGCAACTTCCACGGGTGTTCTTGGATGTAGCCTAAATGACCCAATTATTGGCCAGGGTTAAGTGCGCTGCGCAATCACGCCAGGCCTGCGTAATTTGAACGCGACACTAGATTCAGCAAGGTGTGACGAATACACGAAAAAGCCAAGATTGCAATAAGCGGCGTCACATTGCGCCAGTCGTATACGTGAATCACAGGCAATATTTTTGACTTGCAGATCCCTTTACACGGCTCAAGTGTTGCGTTTAATCGATTATCTATCAGTAGTATTACAAGTAAGGAGTGCTTAGATTTTTATGCGAAACATCAGGATGGTGTTCTGTCACCATGTTGAGAATGAATGTATAGATGCAGACGAAGTGTTTGGGTCAACACAACTATTTTTTGGCAACCCCCCACCGGTCATAGGAGTATAAGCCAATCATAGTGATGAATAAGCCGACACACTGGAGTGAGGTGAACTGTTTGCGTTCACAAATGAATGCGACAAGGATGATGATGATACGCTTCATGATGTTGGCAATCAGATAATTGATAGGTGTCATGAGACCCAAAATTTGGAAAGCCAAAAACAGTTGGACAAAGTGAGAAAACCCATTAAGAACCATCAAAGCTAAAATGGTGGGTGTCATGTACATCATTGAAAATGTAGCCAGCCTCATTTCGGCCACGAGGTAAATTGGCAAAGTAAAAGAGAATCCGATCGCAGAGCAATAAAACAAAATTGTCAACTTGTCAACCTTAGATTCCTCTTCCTTTTTCAGAGCACCTGGAAGACCTTCCTGCTCAACAGTAAGTCGCTTCTTCAGGAAGATGTTTTGGGATACGAAGATCATCATCAGAACTAGAGCGTAGGTCAAACCCAGCCAGTAATGGGTGGGGGCGCCAATTTTCTTGGGTTTGTAACAGGTGATCATAATCCCCACAACCAAAGGGATGAGCGTGAGGTAAGTCACCCGTTTGTACTTGGTTTTGAAAAGGACGCGGTAGATGAGTACGGTACATAATGGCGCCAAAGCTTTGACGGTGTGCACCAAGGAGACGGGGACGAGGGAAGTTGCTTTATGCAGCGACAAGTGTCCAACAAATTGGAAACAGCCCATAGGAAGAGTCGTAGCGAGCACGTGTCTAGTGGGCGTCAAGAACTGAATTATCGAAGGGAGTTCCAACGGGAAAGTACCGCGAGGAAATCTTGATTTGATGTTTGGCCTCATCAGAAGTAACACCACAAACAAAACACTGAACAAGCAGTTAAAAATAAACTGACCCTCCGTCAAGGTAATGGGATAGGGAAACCTGGTCAAAATCATCTTCGTGGAGTTACTCAGGATAATCAGTGTAAGATACCAACCCAGACACAACGTTACAACACGCCAATCAATGGGAGGAAGGTACTTCGCCAAACCCGTGGGCTCCGGGCCCTTCAGGACGGGTGAAGAGACTTTGCTTCGAGGCGGCGTAAGCGGAAGGGCAAACTGTGCAAACGGACCCCTGTTGGGAACAGGATGTTGCATCTTACCCCCAACTTGGGATAAGTTTGTCGAGGAACTGTTCGGGTTGATCGACGAAAGGTATGGCGGTAGCCTTTGTGTTTTGGTAGACATGTTGAGCTTTTCTGGAAGGGAGTACTGATAGTATCCTTTCGGAGCGTTAAAAAATGTCCTGGAACAAGACGGTTTGAATTTGTGTGTGTCGGTTGAACACGAGGTAGCGAACGTGGGGGGTTATTTGGTTAATATAGTCAAACACGATTTTCTCAGGGGCTGCATACATTTTTTTCCGACCCAAAACAGAAAAAAAGAAATAATTCGTGATGACACAGTGGGACAAATTGTAACCAAATAGGCTGTCATTAGCAAGGCTAACTTCAGGGTTTTAAAGATGACTCGAAAGAAAGCGCGTTTGAGAAAATCCACATGAAACATTTTGAGCGGGCATGCGTTTGGAGTAGAATAAATCACCAATGTTGTTATACGCGAACCCAATATGCGAGAGCACGATAATGTGGAACACGCGTGGAAATCAAAGCACACAAGAGAAGGTTGAAACGGGTTATGTGAAGATTTTGCCCATTCTACGGGCGATTAATGATTTGATTCATCAGCCTCTGGGCTACATCAATCCCGAAGCTTTATACAACGGTATTCGAAGTGAAGATCGGCGTATGTAAATCGGCTAACATCGGAAATTTGAAGTATTCTAGAGATATCACGAGGACCGTCTGGTCGGCAGCACTGTGCGTATCTCTCATAATGTAACATGGTACCTACTTTGTGACAAGATCTGTAAAATTGGGCTGTTTGCCTTCCAACCTCCCAGGCCAACGAAGACCCTAAAGCACCAGGAAGTCAATGAATGTACATGTCTCGACATATTTTAGTATACTATCGTTATCGTCTCCACCCCTTGCCAAGTTGTGCTTGATCTGCATATAGGCAGTTTGTCACATTGAAACGTATCAACACTACCTACCCCGCTGAACACCACCAACCAGACGCCCAGCTACATGTCAATCATTCTATTTTTGGGTGAAGTGGGTCAAACCCTTCTAAAGCGCTCACTTGAGTCTGATGAGGAGGTTCCTCCCGAGGATGACACTGACGTCGTGACAGACGAAATCTTCCTGCTGTGGGCATTGTTCATTCTACTTTTCCTTTTGGGGTCGGCGCTCTGGTCCCTGTACTTCTTGCAGCAACGTCGAATCAAAGCTATCCATGAAACGGTGTTGTCCATCTTCTATGGGATGGTTGTGGGGCTTATTATTCGGGTATCGCCGGGTCATTACATCCAAGACGCGGTCAAGTTTAACTCGGGGTACTTCTTTAACATTTTATTGCCGCCAATTATTCTCAATTCAGGTTATGAACTACACCAAGCCAACTTCTTCTCCAATTTGGGTCTGATCCTTACGTTTGCCATCCCGGGTACATTCATTAGTGCAGTTGTTTTGGGTATTATCTTGTACGTTTACACTGCACTCGGTTTGGACGGCATCAATCTAGAATTTGTTGATGCGCTTTCTGTGGGGGCCACCCTCAGTGCCACAGACCCAGTCACTATTTTGTCGATCTTCAATGCCTACAAAGTTGACCCCAAGCTTTACACCATCATTTTTGGGGAGTCCCTCTTGAACGATGCCATTTCGATTGTCATGTTCGAAACTTGTCAGAAGTTTAAGGGTCATCCGGTTGGATTTTCATCCTTGTTCGAGGGCATGGGACTCTTCTTGATGAGTTTCACGATCTCAACCATTATTGGAATGATGGTTGGTATCGGTGTTGCACTTATCCTCAAGCATTCTCACATTCGCCGCTATCCTCAAATCGAAACATGTCTCGTGTTGTTGTTTGCGTACGAGACCTACTTCTTCTCCACGGGTGCCCACATGTCCGGTATCGTTTCTTTATTATTCTGTGGTATCACATTGAAGCATTACGCTTACTACAACATGCTGCGGCGCACTCAGATTGCCACCAAGTACATTTTTCAGTTGCTCGCTCAGTTGCTGGAGAATTTTATCTTCATTTACTTGGGGTTGTCTTTGTTTACCGAGGTAAGACTTGTGTTTAAGCCTTTGTTGATTATCATTGCATTCATGCTGATTTGTGTGGCTCGATGGGCAGCAGTATTTCCTTTGTCAAAGTTCCTCAACTTTTTGTACAGAGCCCGCTTTGAAAAGTTCCAGCGGCCAGGTATGATCTCTGCTCTGGCTGTTCCGGATGAAATTCTGCATCTGTACCAGATGATGATTTTCTGGGCTGGACTTAGAGGTGCAGTTGGGGTCGCGCTTGCCTTGGGGATTCATGGTGATGACAAGTGGACTCTCTTGGGTACGGTGCTTGTTGTCGTGGTGCTTACTGTGATTTTGTTTGGAGGTACTACCGCCCTGATGCTCGAAATTTTGGGAATCAGAACAGGTTGCGTTGATGATTCGAATGAAAGTGATGATGACTTCGATATCGAAGCCCCGCGTATAATCGAAGGTGCCACGAATTTATACGGCAACCGTCGCCCGGGAACTGGTGTGCGTGTACCCCAACCGGCGCCTTATAAGGACGACGCTGTCAGCTCGCGTACGCAGTCCGCTGTGTCACTTCAAGGTATCTACCCAACACGGTCTCGCGGTGCCTCTCGCACATCTTCTCAAAACGACTTGTTGCTGCAAGCTGAAGATGACGAGTTTACCGTTGATGTTAATGAGATGGAGGCGCATCATGACGAAGGTACATCTGGACCTGGCGGCTTACTCTCGAACATTTTATCAGTGGACGAACACGCTAAGTGGTTCACTCGGTTCGACGAGCAAGTTCTCAAACCAGTGCTTCTCGACAATCAAAGTCCAGGTCCATCACAAAGTCCTCGTCCGAGCACTGACCGTCAAAACTAAGGAGAACTAGCTTTAGGCGTTATGAATTTCAATATATAGCAAACCGTATAGACGTATTCGGAGTTTGATTTAATCTCCACTATTCTCATTCAGCTTAACTCAAATCATGACACGAATGATTGTGAGGGTGTCCGAACTTCGAAATAGCAGCACATTCATCAATATTACTTTTGTGCTTCCTGTTGACACCGGATGGACACTCAAACCAACTAGAATTATGAACAATTGTTTATTGTTGCTCCCCATGCAGAGCAGCTGACAATGTATCCGTTTGCAAATCAACCATATCTCTATTACTCTGTCACACTAATTTATAAACGCTTAATCTTCTGTGATCTCGTTTCTATTTGTAATTTCCTTAACACCTTCGTAAGTGAAGGATTCACAAAAAGCGAGAGAAGTCGTCATTTTTGTCTTTAGCAGCCAACTCATCAATGACTTTTTTCGCCAACCGATGTGTACGAATGTTGACGACCAAGTCGTGAAGCTTATAGTTGTACTTGATGCAAACATTGCAGAACTCGTCCATGATAAGATCATGCATTTTGGCGACTGCGGTGGTGATTGCTGATTTGTAGGCTTCGTCGGGTGATTTGACGTAAACCAGGGCCGGCAAGTACTCAACGTAATTGAGTGACACTCTCACAGGCCGCTCCAAAAGATCAAGAACCTTGCAGATATCCCGATTAGTTATCGTTTCCAGACGGTCCTCATCAATGGCGGAAGTGACAAAGTGACTGAGAGCAATGGCCGCGTTGCTTACTACCAACGGAATCAATACCCGAGCCTCCGCATCATGCTTAACGTAGACACGGAACCAGAAACCAACGCCAGAATGAAGAAACTTTTGGCGGAATCGACGATAAGTATTCAATAGTTTTCGGTACTGTTTCGAACGCATCTTTTCGCGATAATTATTAACAGCTTTTTCAACGGAAGCCATCATGGGTGTCGACAACTGCGAAAGACGGTTGAACGCTACCGCCAAGGGCAGTTTGCTTCTCGAAGAGGATTGTTTCGTGTCTTTCTCTTGCAATTCTTGGTAAGGCTTGATGATCGTGGAAGCGGAACTAGGCTGGGGGTTCAGATTACCAAACAAAGAGTTAGAGCTTCCAGGGGTCGTGTTCAACTCACCAAGTTTACAAATATCCTTCACATCCTCGGTGCTCTTTCTCAATGCTGAAATATCCGCAGGGCTCCGATAATTGACTCTTTCGCAGTACTGATTGATAACCAGTTCGCATGCGGCGTAAATCTGACCCCATCCCAGTGGTGAGCGATTGTATATAATATCACGCAATTGCTTAGTCTGAGGGGAGGTGGCAATGTAGGCGAGCTCCTGGAACGCCATGGCCTTGACAAATTCGTCATCGTCGCCGCAACCAGCAATGATGCAGGAAATGGGCTCAACACTAGAAGACGCCACAGGTTTGGAGCCGTCAACGCAGCCGATGCACACATAGATATCATAGGCACGGTTCGTCAATTCCCAGAGAGTTACAAGTACACCCGTGGCAAAAGTAAGCGAGGCCCAAGTACTGAAGTGAAGACGAATGGGAGGCAAGTGGTAGTCCAACCCGGCAATGATGAGAGGGTATTTTGCAATCAGATACACGATTCCACGAGTCAATTGCCACATGGGCCAACTACCTATGGCCAACACCGTCGTGATCAAAACAACATTGATTGCAACTTTAGGCTGTGCCAACAATTTTAAACTTGGTTCGCGTTTCGGATTACTCCCAGGTTGAAGAACAAGGCGGTTGCGCAGAAAGAACATATGGGTGAACGCGTACAACGAGGCAACCATCATGGGATAGCACCAGTAAAATGCCCACTCATCATTAAGATACATGCGTGCACGGAACTCTTTAGAGATGAGATAGTATTGGTAGCGAAATGGCATATTCCACAACATAATAACAGCAAGAATATAGGCCAGAACGGCGTAATAGACAACAATCTTGGCTGCTGAAACTGCCAGCACAATGATGTGCGATATGAGTGTTGTCTGCCATGGGTACTGGGTGGTGGAAAACCGCTTGCGCAGTTGGATGATTACCCACATCCCTCCATACAAAAGAGGGGCACGCACAACAAAAGTGAGCATGAGGTTGAGCATGAAGTGAGGATAGGGCACTGCTAACACAATGGAAGCAACAAGTGCAACAATCAAGTTGATATTACTCACGAAATGGAGTCTTTTGTCAGTTACTTGTCTAACATGATCGCGGAATGGTTGGTGCTGCAGTTTCCGAAGCAACTGCTGCTCTTTCTGGTGTTGTTGTTGCTGGTGTTGTTGCTGATGTTGTTGGTGGACCATTCTGGCGTGTGCTAATGGTTGGTTCAATGAGAGTCGCCCGGACAGGAACAGTTGTGGATTATTGGAGGACGACTGGGTTGGCGATGCAAATGAATGGGAAAGCAAGGGCATCGTGGCGACCCTAGATACTGGAGATATTTCAACTGCGTCTTGGGGAATCAAAGGCGGATTTCTTTCTTCCAATGGGTTGCTAAACCTGTTCTTTCACCACTTGTTTGTGCACAGACCTTGCGAAAACAATTCGATCCGCTCTTCGCGCTTACTTGAATGCGCAGGGAAAGGATAATATCGATAGCGGGAGCAGCAAAATGAAACTGAATAATTCCATAAAAGACCACTGATGCTGGTCTTTCGAGGTATAAGCTTTCTATTCTTGATCATAACTATTGACCTTGTTTACATCGATGGATTTTGAATGATCCTGTACATTGAATAGAGTTGACACATACAGGTACCCAATCGGTGCCCTTGATAAATCCACGTCCCAGTTTATGCCTCAAGTTGAGCTGAGGTACGCCAAATACAATGCCACTCCAACAAAAGCAAACTCCCCATTTTATCTCAATCCTTACCCGCTTAGGGCAGCACCTCAATCGTCCACAATGAGTCCTGATATCGAATCATATCAGTATTACACTATTTCCAATCTACCCAAGACGCCCAACTTTAAGTTCAAGGGGTACTTCTATTTGTTCTCCGTATCTTGTCCAACTTTAGAAGGGATTACTCCGAATCATTTCATGGCAACAGACTTTACAGCCAATCCTCTGGTGCAGAACGACGGGGACCGAGCATTCCAAAAAGAAGGTCTAAATATTCCGCCTGATCAGATGATACAATTAACTTTTGAAAGCCCGTGCGATTCGATCACTGAGGTTACGTCCATTGGGGTAAATATTGAAGAGTTATACCTAAAGGGTGTTGTGGTGGAGGTATGTGCTAAGACGACATTTGCAAGGTCCCGCATGACCGCAATTGTTGATCACTTTCACAATATTGATAGCACACTGAAGACTGACGCTTATTTGGCCTTCTTGGAGCGTATAAAACAGCGACTCCCTGATGCTGTTGTGAACAACGTATTTTCATTCGAGCACAATCGCGCCTCGGGGACACCGGGACTGGCCGACCTCAAAGAAGAGTCGCACATTGATATCTCTTTAGACGCTACTGAGCTTCGTTTCACAGATGTTTTAGACTCAGTAGAAGGCGACGTAGGTCAAGAGAAACTTTTAGGAGACGGCACCGAAAGGTCGGTGCGATTCGACAAACCTAACATTACTCCATTTCCGGCTCTCAACCCTTCAGATATGAACACATTTTACCACGTACGAGGCTCTATCGTTGACCTTCGAGCGAATTGTTGGAATTCTGTGTGTGCTAGGAGAATGGCTGTCAATGTCGCAACGGGTGGAACGCGCCCAGGTGATATTGTTATACGTGACGTTGAATTTATCGTGAAAGATTGCCATCCCGAGACACACCAAGGGTTTGACGAGCCTATCTACTTCACCGTAACAATTCCCGCAGCGCGAGTCTTGCAATTCTTCAACACAACCACCGTGGAAGAACTCTACATGAAATTAGCGACTTTTTCGCCATTCACGGGTCTCAACTCTGACGCCATCGACTTCATTGTGCAGCGGAGAAGCTATCGAGGTGTACCCATTTGGGAAATGTCGGGTCTCACAATACAAACTGTTAAAGTGAACGAAAATTTTGAGTGTGAGGAGTTCCACCACCAAAACAATTGTGCTTATACTTAGCGTTGGCAAGGAAAACGGCTACGTTTCACTCGTGAATGCCCTCTAAGGAATTGGCAGTAATCAGGCCGATATGAGTGACCAATATGGCTATTCTGGAAAGTTCTGTGGCAATAAGTTATATGCAGGCCGATTTGCCAGGCGAAAAAAACCCGACGATTCAAATCCAAATCATTTGCTTTACTTATACCGATTATGTCTGACGATTGGGATAACGTTACTTACATTGGTTCTAAGACCAGATCCTCTGGTACTCGTGAAAACGTTGCCAAGTCTGCTTCTGCGCTCAACGCTGCTAGAAGAGCCGGTACCGTTGTTGGAACTGAAAAGAAGTATGGTACCGCGAACGTTAAACAGAACCCTGAGGGCCAAAAGTTGACTAAGTTGGACGACACCGACGATGTTGTCGCCGTTAAGAAGGTTGACCAGAGTGTCGGTAAGGTCATGGGCCAGGCTAGACAGGAGAAGAAGTTGACTCAGAAGGAGTTGGCTACCAGGATCAACGAGAAGCCTCAGGTGATCAACGACTACGAGTCGGGTCGTGCCATCCCTAACCAACAAATTTTGGGTAAGATTGAGCGTGTGTTGGGCGTTAAGTTGAGAGGCAAGGACATCGGCGGTCCTTTGTTTAAGAAGAAGTCGTAATTCTGTAGCCATTGATGATTTATGAACAATAATACACACATTATCACTCAAAGTTTGAGATGCTCCAATTGTGCAAGCGTAATTTCCGCGAACTCCACCAGTTGGTGCACACAGAATGCGTGTTTAATGCCATGGTCGCGAGAGCCGACATCAAATACCACACCGGATTCGGGAGCATGATACTTTCTTGTGAGTCGATCTCGCAGCGAGTTGGCCACCCAATGGTCAACGTCAGCAAAGAAAGCCCAAATTTTTGTGTCAAGCTTAGTGAAAAACCAATCGTTGATGTCGTCCTCCTTGCGAATGGTCTCCAACTCATCTTCCGTCATTAAGAGAGCCTGACGTACGATGGACTCCGACAGCACTAGGTCGTTGATAGCCACAACAGAATTGTGCAACAGTTGCTTTGCTTCCTTAGAACAGTCTTCCGGCAGCTCAAGATACCTGTTTTGGATGATCGCCATCTTACGAGTGTTGCTCACAAAGAAGTTGAGCACTCTAACCAAAAAGACCATTATAGTGACCACAGGGAGCCAGGTGAAAAACGCGGTAAACTTCTTCCCCAGGTCCGATAAGTAGAGATTCTCGATAGTGGGACAAATCAAGCCCACAAACTTAAGGGAGTATTTCCCCTGAAGACGGGGGTCTTTACTAAGTTCGGCGATGGTGCGTTGAGCAATATAGCCTCCCATGGAATGACACATGATCCACACATCCACCGGAGTGTCAACGTAGGTGTCAAGAATATGCTTGCGGATGATTTCATATTTGTGGTTGATTTGATATTGCAAATCGAAGTAGTGGAAATGATCTGGTCTTTGACGACGGGATGACAATGGTGTGCTCGTTTGAAAACCGGCGTGGCTAATCGCAAATAATTCGAGGTCGGGGTATTTTTGCTGGATTATGTTGAGGTAGGTGATGTAAAATTCAATGAGGCCGGGATTGCCTGGGATGAAGAACAAGGTCCTCGGAGTAGTTGACGACTCTAATGGTGTCTTCTGATAAACAGTGGTGAATGGATGATATGGATAAGTATGCACTGACATGTTGATAAGTTGCCAATGTCTGCGTCTTACTTCGCCGGCACTCGGGTTATATAGAAATGATGAGGTACATGTTATGCAAGTCTATAAAAAAGAAATCAGAGATTTGTGCAGACAACTCGGAAGAAGTGGTCAGCCGTTACGCGAATAACGGGTACGAAAATTAGCCGAGAAAAAAGTATAGAAACGTGTTCGTCGCCTGTAAGTGTTTTCGGAGAAGGCACTTACGGTTTTTAGTCTCTATAAATTTGTAAGTTGCTACATCAACTTTTTCTCCCCCATATGTTGCGCAGATGGCAATCTCCAGTCGGGTATCGGTAGACGCGCTCCATTTTGCCTCAAAATAATAAATCCGAGAATGTACCGGACTGATGTGCTGACTCTTTGTCAACCACAATCAAAGTCTCCGTTCTAATGTCAGCTCGCATAATCCTTTATTTTCCTCTATGGTGCGTCTTTCGGCTATTTTAGTTCCCTCAAGAATTAATTATGGCACCATTATAGCTCTACATCGGCTAGCCACAATGAACGTTGGAACACGACTTTGATGGTATTCAAACACGGCCTATATAGTGCCGGGTTTGACAAATAAATAAATTATGTACATCCCTAACGATGCTGGTAATTGGGATCCAGCCACAACACTTCGTATAGATTAGCCGCAATACTCAGGAATTTGTTTGTAAACCCATGTGAAGATTCGCGCATAGAGTGATTTTGAGGCGAGGAACTGTCACGAACCAGGGAGACACACGGCTGTGCCTTCTGTACATAAACGCGGGTTTACCTAGCGGCATCTCCCGTGCTAAAATAGCACATGCTTAACTAGAATCCTCACTGACAAGCTGCTACAAAACACTTTCAAGAGAGGGGCTTGTACCAGGTTCAAGGTCGAACTTGAATGAGTAGTGGCGATCCCTCGCAGGACGTGTCAAGTCATCTGAGCTGTACAAATCACGTTCGTAGTAGTGGAGATTGCCGACTCTATCGACTAGAATCACTGTTTGAGTGCGAGTGCCGTAGTACTTTCCCAGTACAGGGGTTTCTTTGGAGGCCAACGTGTCCAATGGTGGAATCAATATCGAATTTTGTAACTCTGTCACCTTTTCAAGCCACGAACCCTTTTCGGCTACTGACTTATCGTAGGTGTCTGTGCTCAATACGTCGAAGCATCTCTTAACGAGCTCTTCACGATCCCACTTCTCCGATACGGCCAGCCGCACCATCTCGTCGACAAGGACTTCCCCAAGCTCGACCTTCTTCCAAGGGTTGTAGTAAAGAGAGTTACTAATCCCAAATGTGGTCTTCTTAGCAATGTCAAGATGGGGGCCTTCGTAGGATTCATCCTGATTGAATATGCGACCAGGATGACCTCGGTTCGTCATTATGTGCAATGGTTGGATGTGGCCGGTGCTGGGGTCAAGTCTCACTTTGCCATATACAAAGGAGAAGCCGCCGATTTCCTCCAACTTGATTTTGGTACCATCGCGTGTCACTCTCAGGGTAAGACTCTGACACCATTCGTCGTCACTGATACCGCTGGCCAAATAATCCGTAGGTAGAATTCCGCGGCTCATTTTGCCTTGAAAGTTTCGGGCATCGCCTTCTCGGTAGTTTAATAATACTGCAATCTGACCATCGGTGTTGACACCGATCCATGTGCCCTTCTCCACGCGAGCCTCGTCCAGCGGGCTTAAAATTTGGTGGGTGCTCTTTGGAATCGGGCGATAGTGGGCCAAGGTGGTAGGACGCTTGAAGTACTCATCCCGGTTATTGAGGAGGATTAAAGGATATTGTGGGTGATCGATAGTTGTTAACAATATGCACATGTGGGATTATCGGTGGCGAGACTGGAGCTCTTTTTTGTATTTATACTACACGGGTATTCCTGCAGAACAATATGGGCCATGCGAAAAGCGGGGTGATGTGCCCGGCACATATCAACGGCAAAGATCATGGAATATGGCCGAACTGCGGCTCATATTTGTGTCCCTAGTTGTTCGTATATTCCGTGATCAGAAAACTGTTGCTTACATCAGTTGTGTCACAATACTTGGAAGTTGTTGGTTTACCCCACATTGTGGTAATTGATATTGCGGGGCAAATAGATTTGTTTTCGCATAGCGGGTAGTGAAGTGTACTTCAAGATCACGCACACCGGGGCCAGCGGTATTTTTATTAAGTTTCTGGCTTACTCGAGACTTCAACGAATCCTCACTATGATAGCCAAAAGAAATTCATACATTCCATCAAATTCAAAATACGTACACTAAGACACATGGGAAGGACGAAGAACACCTACGGAATCACCTTTTACCTTTTCTACTCGAGACTCTTCTTGTAACGAAACCTCAACAAATGATGACCAATCTTTCAGGAAGTTGTTTTCTTTGTCACTTCCCACATTGTCGACTGGCTCGGATCCGCGCCCTGGCAGAGTATTGGGAGCCTCGACGAGTTTTTGGAAATAGCTTATAGTCTCGTAATTGGAAAACGATTCCGCATCCTCACTAAGCAATTTGGCGGTGGAAAATTGAAGCATTGTTCTACCGAACTCAGATGCTGTTGCCAATTCTTCAGCCGTAGCCCTGAGCTCAGGATTCCAAACGAGTGTCCGTTTGGCAATAAAATGAAGCCAGTTGGGAACAGCTCGTCTGAACAATGCCTCATGCTTTTTGTAGCCTTTTCTGTCAATAGTTTCGCTCCAAGCTTCTCTTCGATGAACAAGCGGTAATGCCTCGGGCCAGAATCCCCCCATCACATCCATCTGCCAAGGAGTTCCCAACACTTCTTGTACACGAAGAAACATATCAAAATCATTCCTGCCCGGAAATAACGTTCCGAGATTCCCGATCTCAACACACACAGTGCCAAAGGCCCAAATGTCAACCATACAATCATGGGTGCAGGCGCGCAACAATAGCTCGGGGGCTCGGTACCATCTTGTAGAGACATATAGTGAAAAGGGTGAGTTGGAAGTTGTCTGTCTGGCCAAGCCATAATCAACAAGCTTCAAAATGTAGTTGTCATTGAGACGATAGGGGGGAACCCATTCAGAGCTACCGTAGTACTCCAGCGTCAACATTACCACAATGTTTTCAGGTTTGATATCTCGATGCATGAAGCCATGACTATGAATATGTCTAATCGCCGCTAACAATTGAGTGCAAAGCGATAATAACGTGGCGCATGAGAAGTGTCGACCCTGGCGCGCCTTAATCATTCGATGTAAATTAACCGCAGCCGGTTCCATCACGATGTGTACCGTTCCGTCTAGATCCATGTCTATGAAAATCTCGTACACCTGAATCAAATTAGGGTGAGCCGTGACTGAGGTAATAAAGCGAATTTCCCTCAACCGTGTGTACAATGTATCCGGATACAACTTCTTCTTGATGCTTTTGATTGCTACCAACCCACTTTTATGGTTGAAAGCAGTCGCAGGCAATGGGCGCAATAAGGTTTTAGGGTAATTGAAATTTTGAAACGAAAATTCAAGTGGATCCTTGCTTTTGGCAAGAGTGACGGTTCCAAAGGTGCCTGCTCCCACTTCCCTGATCTTCTTATACGAATCTTTGTAAATTTTGTAGTGGATGGGGTAGTGGTCAGACATGTTTTCTTAAAAATCATCTTTGACGCGCTTAAATACTTGTAGTCTAAAACAAGATTGCGAGTGTCAGCATATGGCGCTGTACTAAATGTAGTTCCATTTTGCAACCCACGAGCAACCCGATGCAATTACAGTATTGCATCCATCAGATCAGTTGTAGATCGATGGTATAGCTATTTAGGGTTGGCTGCGAAACCCGATTACCCGATTTGGACAATTTGTGCATAAAAGCTGTGACAAATAGGCTTGGTCAGTAGCGTCCCAGAATGGAGTAGCACCCTAGTATATTAGCCATCTAAAACCCGAGACCTTCAATATCCATCTCAATACGTTTGATGCTCAGTTTCATCTTCACTGTCAGACGCCAAATCCAACACATAATTCGAGTTGTTCAAGGAATCCTCCCCATCAATTTCAACGTCACACATGTTTCCATCAATCAATAAGTTTGCTAGAGACACCGTGTAGCTGCTGATGACAATTGTTGCCTTTTCGCCGTTGTTCAGAACAACGACGCCTCCTTCTGAGGAAACTGCTTTGATTGAATCTTTCGTTATAGGATGTGACAACTTACAGCCAGTGTTGCAGCATTCACCACGCTCTTCATAGTCCGGGCACACGGACCAATGCATGAAAGGGCACTGACGACCTCTTCGACAGAACCCTGCAACGGCAAATGGCCTGCAGGTCTTTATCTCATATCTTTCATCGCCAAAATGCCGAGGTAAATGATGGCTGTAGCGACAATTTGTGTCGGTGCATTTGTCGTCAAGCTCGTAGCGACAAAGTGGAGTGTTAAACTCATTCAAATTGTGGTTGAGCAAACATCTTCTTGATTTGCAATTATTGGTCAAGAAGGCAGGACAGGCACGAATGCGTAATGGATCATGGTGGTAAGTGCAAGTGCTCCCACGGTCACATTTACCATTGCGGGTAAAAAACCGACATGGCTCTGGTATAAGTTCATGGTTCTGGCGAACTAGATTTCCTGAAGGTAAATGGGGAACCCATCGAAAACCATGCCATTTTATGTTGTCTTGACGTAATGTGGGTGCCTCTAATGGGACTAACACGCCACCTTCCTCCGCAACACCGTATAAACCGCCATGCACGCGTACACGATCACAGTAGTCGTATCGGATAAGGTTCTTGAAGGCGGTAATTTGCCTGTGCTTGTAGTCGCTGTCATCTTCCTCGGGGTCTCGGTTTGTTTTGGTATTAGATGTAGAGCCAGGGGTGGCGGTTCGGGGATGGCTTCGATCCTTATGATGAGGTATGAAAGACTTAGGATTTAGTTTGGGGGCACTTCTAATGAAACGCCCTCGCGTTATACCGGTTACTCGTAACTTTGGCTTCTTCCATCCCGATGCTTTCTGCTCTCGTAGGGCTTGTTTCCGCTCAGAAGCGCCAGCCCCGTGCCAATAGGCCACTTTCTTTTGAATCAATTGTCGTTTCAATCGGTTGATTTCATCTCGTTTTCGATTGTACTCACGGTTCAAGGCCTCTTTCCCTGCCTCGCTTCCCATGGCACACAGAAAGTCTGTTGAAGTTTCGAACTTAGGCTCACAACCAAAAACAGGCAGCGAGACGAACGCAAATTGTGCCATGCTATTTTTACAGACTGCTGTTAGCGTGAGGAGTCGTTTAAAAACCTACTCCCACAAGGCGGGTTGTTTTTTTGATTATTCTATTGAATTCCATTCATACTGGGAACTCCGATGCGCGTGATCATGTAAATACTTGATGGATCTCAGACGTGCATAAGTGGCGAATACGCACTAGTGAATCGCAAGGTGGGCATTGTAAGCATGAATAGGTTTATTATGAAAGGGTAGTGAAGAAACCTTTGTAAGCTGTGTCGAGGTCTTCTAGAAACTGATCCCTTGCTTCATCATCGAGTTTGTCATCACCCAATTTATTCAAATTGATCAACCACGTTACTAACTTCGATTTGCCTTCAAACTCAACTGCTTTCGGATCTCCAGGACCCTTGGAAAAGTCTACAAGATCGTTTAAGTTTATAACCAATTCGGAAATGAGTGGATGGAGGTCGGCTTTGGTGCTAAACCCAAGCCGAAGCGCGTCCATGACGGTGATGAAATTGCCTGTCACCTGTGCGATAAGCCGCAGGCTTTGGCTCCCCGGGTTCAAAGTGGCAGTTCCATCTGCTGGTTGCTGTGACGACCCAATCTCCCCCGCGTGCTTCATTTGTTGGATTGTTGCGGGGTAACCCAAACTAAGTCTTTTAATTGCAAGAGGACATTGGAGTCGAAATTTGGAGCACAACTTCAGTGTAATGTTATCGCTGGTGACGTCTGGGCCAAGTATGGTATTGACCTCGTCATGGTGATCGTCTATAATGTTCTTCGTGAGCATCAGGTATTGGTCTATAAGACGCGTGCATGTGGCAGTGTACTTTTCTTTGTCAGTCACAAAATCCTTGATGAATGCTTTCTCAACCACCTCCAATGTGGGTATCACCAGGTAGATTTCAGCAAGTAGGTCATAGACAGCATGATTCGAACCCACAACCTCATCTTTCGTCAATTCCCTATTCGCATTGGTGCTATCAACGTGAGGTTGGTACAGCGAAGGACCCGTAGGTGCGTATAAGGGTGGGGGTGTACCGCTAATCATGGTGTATGTGTGCGATACAACCGATATTGAATGCATGGAAGTTGTGACCTGCATAAAACCAACACACGGGGCTGCTGTCGTGGTCAATTGAACGATTGAACACCTGCTGATTGACCACTGCACGTTCTATTACCGTTAAAAGCCTTTTTCTCTATGCTGTCCTGATGATGTGTTTCATCCAATAGAACATGCATTATGTATAGATTTAAGGATGTAGGAAAAACGCAATCTACACCTACATGATCTCATTATCCGATGGATATCTGTTCCAGAGGTTCTTCTCTAACGAGAATGTTTACCAACTCATACTCACAGTGTACTTGGGGTTCATTGTGCTGATATTACTTATTTCGTGGACTCCTCAACTCCATCAATTGGTACTTTACGGGAAAACTGCTCAGGACCTGAAACCGAGCGACTCACCGAAACTAGTGTCATGGTGGCTGACCATGACTGTGCCCAAACTGAGTTTTACGCACTACTATGTGAGTCTTGCGGGTTACTGTGCGTTGATTGCTGGTTTGGCGCCTTCGCAAGCGAATACTATAGCTGATCTTTTCCAGCTGGATGACAAATATGCTGACGCCTATCGGAGCGTTCGCCTCCTTTACTGGTTACTTTGTGGTCATCTGTTGCGTCGTGTTTTAGAGTGTCTTCTCGTCACCAAGTTTCTGCCTGACTCCAAAATGAACGTGGCCCATTACGTTTTGGGAATGGTTCATTACATGATGTTAGCACTTCAAACCTACGTTTCCCTTGTAGACTTAGTTCCTTTTCGGCGCGAGGAGTGTCTTGAGCTCACTTGGGTGGAGTGGGTGCTTGTGGCCGTCTTTGTATTGGCTTCCATCAATCAAATGTGGTGCCACGTCCATTTGGCTCTGCTTGTGAAATATTCAATCCCGCAATTTTGGTTCACAACTAGTGCCCACTACACAAACGAGATTGAATTATATGTGGTGTTTTGGGTATTGTCCCTCAAAAACGCAGTCCCTACTCCTTATATTTGGGTCAACTATCTCGCGATTTTGGCTTTCGTTTTCACCAACTTGTCGGTATCGCTGTTGCAGACACTTGAATATTACCGTAAGCGTTTCGGTGAAAGGCTAGGTTTGCAGTATGCAATTATACCCGGGTTCCTTTAATTGGATAGATTGAGAAAGCCCCTCGCGAGCACTAGGGCTTCTCATTAGATCCGCTGCATACCCAGGTAATTTATCCATTGATAACTGAAGGAGTCGGTTACCTTGCGTTTAAGTTTTTATGAGAACAATGAAATACTGAAAATCACATTGGCGTAATCTAATTGACCGTTTCATTTCCTCTTTGAGTAGTCCGCCATTTTCGTGCACTCGTAAGATAAGTTGTACTCATTCCCTAGTCCGTGCGAACCTTAGCCCTTGCGCGTGCGTGCGCGTCCATCAAAACAGTGGAGCACAAAACGAAGCCGAGTACTCCTATTTCCTACCCCGAACACGGTTTCAACAACTGAGATAAAAAGGATCTGTGTTGTTTTGGCAGCGTCATCTTGCTTGGTTTGGAAAACAAGCAATCCGTCGGTTGACACTGAGTTCAAATTGAGGGCTGGTTTGATTAGACAACGTCAATACTGATCGAAGGTCGCTAGTGAATCTTTGCGAGATATCACATACATAGACGTCACTTTCGAAGTTTGGTATGGCCACTCCACTGTCAGTAGTGGTGACTTTACGGCTTAGTGAACAACTGATCGTGCAGGGATGTCCAGGGGTCCCTATGAGCATGCCTCGGCTTGAGACGGTTATTCAAATTCGTCCCACTAATTTGCGGCGACCGTTTTCCATGAGAAACGTCCGCGTCGAGCTTCGTACCCGACAGACTATGATCATGTCTCTGAAACTAGGATCACTGAAAAACGAAGCCTACCATGAACATAAACTTGCCGAGCAGCTTGTATTCACTCCGCCACCGGGGAAGGCCAGCGTTAACAATTTGTTGGGGATTGATATCCCCTTATTGATGGCAATTCCCTCTGAAACACCCCTGCTGGGACATTTCCAAACATGGAATGCCTCTACGGTGAACCAACTATGCGTCTTCTTCACTTTGGGCAAAAATTCTCAAACGGAGACAACCTACATGCATCTGTTTCCTGTGTCAATTAAACGCTTTGACAATTTACCCATCTACCGCCAATTTACGGAACCGGTCACACATACTAGGGTTACCCCGAATAACCAGGTGGTCATGGACCTCAGCCTCCCAGACACGCAATGTGTGGGGCCGATGGACGTTTTTAATGTGGCTGTCAAAATCAAAGCGAACAATATGCATAGCCACCTACGACGGAATGTGAAATTGAAACAATTGACATTTCAGCTTAAAGAGGTGTGCACCTGCCACGAAGGTGGCCTTACTCCCCGTCGAGAAATGAAGATTTGTACCACGTCTAAGTCGTTTGAAGATGAGGAGAATGTGTTGAATACAGTGGGGCTTTCGCACACGTTCAAGGTTCGGTTTCCACGTTGTAACGACTTCTTGAATTTATACTCTGTGGATCCCGTTCCCCGTTTGCCCCCGCCAAAAAGCGCCAATGATCCTTACGTAGTTGACAACGCCCACATCAGTCGCGAAAAGGTGGTAGACAAACTAGAGGAGGGCATCCCCATCACCCACTCTCAAGGATTTACCTCCACTGAAGGCCGTCTTTTTCGTGTTGTGTACGAGATGAACTTGAAACTCAAGTTGTCTAACGCCAAAGACATTGAAGAACGATTTGCATTGGTTGTGCTGCCATACGATGTCTCAAGCTCCCAGTATCTATTACCGTGGATCATGCATGAATGTGAAGTTGCAAAACAGAGGTTCGGTAAAGACGCAGTCCAGGCTGCCGCAGGCGGGGCCCAGGTTCTTTCGGGTTTCAACACTTCTCCGTTGGTATTCTACAACAATGTGAACGACTGGCTTCGCATGGGTTACCCTCGCCATTTGTACACTAGTGACACAGCGGTTGCTTTGGACACGCAACATCACATTTGATCTGTACTATTTATTATTCTTAATATACATGACTTGATAGTAGCGGCGACGGACACCATTTCGAGTAGTGTGCGACAATGTGAACAGTTGCCAATGCGGAAGGGGGTTTGTTTGAGAAGTATGTTCACCAGTTGCTGTGGTGGGCAACAATGTTGGGGTATGCCCAGCACTTGTAACCTAAAGGCCGAGCCAAGTAGCATACACCCTCGGTTTCAATACCATCGTAGCCTTCTTCGCGACCCCATTCGGTGCCGATGATGTAAGAGGCAGGGAAGACCACACCTTGTTTGTAAATAATGGACTTCGCAAACAACACAGCGCCTCCAACAGAGTCGAGGGGAACGTGGTAATGGATATCATCCTCATGGCCATCTCTTTCGCCGTCTTTGTTCAGAAGGAAGTCACCAAAATGCCACATCTGCGGTTTCACATCTTGAGGCATAAAACTGTGGTCCCACTCATCCCAACGACCCTCATCCATCATCTTGAGTTGCTCCTCCAGAGGTTTGATACGAACTCCACGCCAGGTGTTTTTGTCGTAATCGTTGTTGGTTCCTCTTGTCACCCGCGGGACAACAATATCAAGGCCAGACTTAATGAAGATGTCCAAAGTATTGTTCAACTCGAAACTAACGACATCAGAGTCCAAGAAAAAAGTGTAGGTTTGGTCTTCCAAAGCATTGTAAAGCAAGAAATTGCGTGCACGGGCAATGCTGCGGCGACGTTTACGCTGAACGTGAGGTTGTTGCCGGTCGATCCGGTCAAACCCCTGTTGCTTTTCAAGAAACGGTGCGTAGATCAACGTAACCTTGGTGATGGCTTCGGGGTTGACGATATCTTTCAACATACCATCCACACGCTCAAGTTCCTCGTGGTTTCCAAATAAGAGACCCAAAGAGAAAGTGTACCCGTCATTAATTTGACTAATGATCGTCTTGTAGAAATCGGGGAAAAGTCTGTCCTTACCGTATGACTCGGAGTCACCGACACTAGAGAGAACTAACACCAGGGGGCGATGCGGATCGATGACACCAGTATCGTAAACAATTTTCGTGTAATCCAGTTCTTCATAGTCAGACTGAACCCTGTGGAAAGCTCGCGGGGCTGGGGCGGATTCTTCTGCTACCAGCGGGATGAGACTGGCGGAACCCGGTCGGAGGTATACCGTATACAAAAACGGCGTTAAAACAAGCAAGAAACCAAGCAAGGTTACCAAGAGCCTCCTTGAGGTCAAGGGGAAAGTGGACATGTTAATTTTTTTTTTTTTTTGATACAAACTAAATCTCTGTACGTTATCAAGTTTGAGCCCTATACGCATAATTATTATTTAAGCATTCGGCAATGCACTAGAGTGCGCCCCAAGAGAACCGTTCCCCTGGAGTGAAGCCCATCAGCGAGATTATCCTAAATCTGGTTTCTTGGCACGGTGTACCTTTGTGATATTTGCTAATTACAAACCCTGCGCTGGCTAGGTTTTTGCTCGCAAATGGTTTCACATTTTTTGACGTAGTGAGGCTGAGTTCAGGTTCGCACTAACAATTCAAATTGTGTAAAATGGTATGCAAACGCGTTGTGCTCAATTACGTCATTATGCCTGTTGCAGTTAATATCTTCTCCACGTGCCCCTCTAGATGTAGATGGTTGCGACCTTGGAGCTGAAGGACAATCAGAGTGAACGATAAGGGATCCATGACACTTGTAGATTAAACAACCAAAGCAACGTCCTGAGTCATCAAACTCTAATAAATTTCATGTGTGGATATTCATGCACTCTGGTGACGAACTTCGGAAAATATGAAGTGGTTAATTCTGGAAGGCGCCGAAGAGAGCATGAGGGATTTGAGCGCGTAGCGGTATTCGTCCCCTAAGTTGTGGAAGGGAACGACTTGGGGAATACTAGAATTGAGTCAATCTGTGTAAAACAAGAACCCCTGCATCAGTGGTAGACACCCAATTATTAATAGAAATATCACCAAAGGGGCTGAAATAAGGGGGGAGAAGTTTTTGTGGCATTTTTGAAATATGAAAGGTTTTGGCCCTGCCCTCCAAAACCACCTTCAAATCCACGAGGGACGCATCACGCGATGGCTAATCCAATAAGGAAACTCGTAAATTACGTATCCTGCACGTACCTAGCCGCCCTTCGCCTGTAGATCCGTATGTGTGCCATTGCCGCCTGCATACCCCGGTACCAAACCATGAAATCTATACTTTATTATTTACATAAGATGCGTCAATCTATTGGGCAGTCGCGTCCGCGACCTTGTGCTCGTGAGTCTTAGCGTATCTACCGGAGGGGTCGGCGTGGCAGCCCCACTCGGCCTTGGGAATCCATCTCATGACCGTAGTAGCAGCAGCCTTAGAAGGCTTGAACATCTCGTCAAACTTGCAACGGTACCAGTAGGCCTCCTTGGTCTGGGGAATGTCGTCACCCCACTCAGGCTTGGGGTTGGCGAGCTGCTCGTCGGAAACGGCAGCCTCGGCAGCGTCCTTCAAGCCGTCAATCCAAGAGTAGCCAACACCGTCGGAGAACTGCTCCTTCTGTCTCCACAAGATCTCCTTAGGCAAGTAAGCGGGGATCTCGGAGCCTTCAGTGTCGAAGGCCTTACGCAACACCCACTTCTCGATGTGGTCAGGGGTGATAAGCTTGTCCTCGGGGTTGATGTTCATGCAAACCTCCAAGAACTGCTTGTCCAAGAAAGGCACACGAGCCTCCAAACCCCAGGCCATGGTGGACTTGTTGGCACGCAAGCAGTCGGCGTAGTGCAAGTTCTTGACTCTCTGAACGCACTCAGAGTGGAACTCAGCGGCGGAAGGAGCGTTCGCGAAGTAAAGGTAACCGCCAAACACCTCGTCGGAACCCTCACCAGACAAAACCATCTTGACACCCTGAGCCTTGATCTTACGCGACAACAAGTACATGGGAGTCGACGCACGGATAGTGGTGACATCGAAGGTCTCCAAGTGCCAGATAACGTCGTTCAACGCGTCCAAACCCTCCTCAAGAGTAAAGGTGTGAGAGTGGTGGATGGTACCAATGAACTGGGCGACCTTCTCGGCAGCGATCAAGTCGGGAGCACCGGGCAAACCGATGGCAAAAGAGTGGAGTCTGCCGAAGCCAACAGAGTGAAGAGAGCCCTTGTCGTCCACACCAGTCAACTCCTTGGTGGCATCAACACCGTGGGGGTTGGCAGAGAGAGCAGCCTCGTTAGCCTTGGCGGTCTCACGGGCAGCGATGGAGGCAATAAGCGAAGAGTCCAAGCCACCAGAGAGCAAAACACCGTATGGAACCTCAGCCATCAAACGCTTACGGACAGCGAGCTCCAAAGTCTCACGGACCTCCTTGAAATCAACGTGCTTGGTGGGGATCTTCAGGCCATCCCACCACGAAGGGGTGAAGTAACGAGTAAGCTTGTCGGTCTTGGAGTCGTAGACGTGGCCGGGGGGGAAAGCAGTAATCTCGTCGCAAACGTCGATCAAGCACTTAAGCTCAGAAGCGAAGTAGCGGGTTTCAGGCAGCTTCGACAGCTTACCCATGTACAAGGTGGTAATACCGATGGGGTCGCGAGCGGCCACAATGCGGTCCTCCTTCTTGTCGTACAAGGTCCAGGCAAACATACCGTCCAAGTGTTTGGGGGCGTCAATGCCATACTTGATGTACAAGGGGATAATGGGCTCACAGTCCGACAACAGCTTGAACTTGTAGTCAGGGAACTGCTCACGTAAGTGGATGTGGTTGTAAATCTCACCGTTAACGGCCAACAGGTAGTTGTCGTCATCAGAGACGATGGGCTGGGCACCAGCGTCCAAACCGACAATCGCCAACCGCTCGTGAACGAGAAGAGTCAGGTTGGCGGTGTAGTTGCCCGACCAGTCGGGACCGCGATGGCGGATACGCTTAGAATATTGAAGAGCCTTGCTCTTGAACTGGTCGACTTCAGGCTGTCTGTACGCAGCAAAGATCCCACACATGGTTTGGTCAGTTAAGCAGCAGCGATGAAAGCTTTAAAAACTAAGTGAAAAATTTTGTGAGTCAGCGAAAAAGAAATTTCGCAACATGCGTAGTCGCGATAAGCCGGGGAACCTCGAGGAAGGTTCGGAGAGGATAAAGTGGCGAAAAGTACGGTAGAAAGGGAGTCGCTGGGCGCCGATGCTTGTTAGTTGCTGAAAAACATGGTGCCGTCTGCTACAATCGCAACATGTGGTAAGGTTCATCATGATCTGGTATACCTTAGCGGGATCGGGATCCCGATAACCTAATATTATTGTGAGCCATTTCTCATCGTTTATGTTTGAACGTGGACAAGAAGTCATAGTAAGCGGGCTATCTCTTATAACAAAACTGGATTATCCGGTTGGGGGGTGAAGGTGGGGTAACCGACCGAAACTGAAATTGACAAGTGTCTTCGCATATCTCCAATTTGGTTTATCGTAGTCGTAGATGATTGAAATGTGTTACTCTACTTTTGATTGCGCAATTGCAACGTGGTACCGCTTTTTAAGAGTATCGTTGGGCACGCTGATGTCTCTTCCAAGTTTTTGCGCATGTATCTACGAACGCATTTAGCTGCAGAGGCGACCGTTTTGGACGTGGAATCTCAAAATGCCATTTCGAAATGCTGAGAGTACCGTTCAGGCCTATATGTTGGTCCGGGCAAATCTTAGTCTTCTGTCTTCTTTCGAAGCCCCAGGATCGTCAACACAGAGGTTAGCCTATGCACAATCCTGTTACCTCATGCATGGTGTCACGGCATTGAGTCATGTTGAAAAGAAAAAATCTCCGGATGTATGTTGTACTGCGGCGTTTCTTGGTCGTTATAGCGCGCGGGAGTTTCCCGTTCGGTGCCCCGGAGCTCGCCCGGAGAACTGTAGCAACAGTTGGCGGGGACACTGAGTCATCCAAGTGCATGATGAAGAGTCAAGGTGGGGCCGAGTCCGAAATTTCTCCTACTTGATTTGCGGGGTCAATTTTCATTCTAATAGTTCAAACACACTGACTTCACATTATTGATATTGAGTTCGATATATACAACTAGATCTCCTTGTGGCCGCGTTCGTACCAAGCAGCGTGAATCTTAATGTAGTCCAACGCTTGCTTGTAGGCCCGCTCAAAACCATGAACGTCCTTCTGGTCGAAAAAACCCTTAATCTCGTCATACTTCTCTTGCGACTGGTAGTTACACATCGTTTGCTTAACAAAACGGTCCAACACAACCATGTTAGTCGACATCAATTTGTGGAAGGTGTCGTAGTTGTCACGGAAAAAGACCCAAAACAGGTCGCGGGCGTGAGTGTTGGCACTCAACGGCGCACCTAAGAAATGGGCGTCCATGATTGGAATCTTCGAAGGATCAATCAAGGCATCCAACAAAGGTTGCAAGAACGTATCAGTGTTAGAAATGTGGCCTAAGGCTGCGAGGGCAATCTCGCGCGAGTCCAAGGAGGTAGGATGAGTCACCTGTTTGAAGATAGCATCAAACTGTTCTTGGGTGAAATTCTTGGAGGCAGCAATGGTCAGCCAGACAAATCCACGGAAAGAGGGGTCAATTTTGCCTGTCTCAATCCACTTGGAATAGAGCTTGTTAGCAAGGTCAACTGCAGCAGGGATGGGGACGCTGCCAGCCTTTGAAAGCACGTTCAGCTGAAGAGAAACCTTCAAATAGTCCAGTGATGGCGAGGTGGCCTCGCCGAGGGCAGTGGCGATCTCAGTGGCCTTGTCGGAGTAGAGGGTCTTGTAAAAGTTGGCAAGCTTATCATCCAACTCCTCCAGTTGGCCACCAAATGTCACGCTGAACTTGCCGAGCACCCGCCCAAGCTCGAGCCAAACCACGTAGTCGTCGCCCAACTTGGGCGCAACTTCGGTGAGAAACTCGATGAACTCGGTAGTTGACGAGTTACCCGAAATCGCCATGAAAGCAGCATCCGCAATAAGACCAACCTTGTCAGCAGGAGCCATCTCGCCAAAGTAAGGTAAAATGTGCAGCTTCAAAAACTCGGCGGAGTACTTGACACGGTAAAACCCAGAGCAAGCGGAGTTAAGCTTGAATTGGCCCGAAGGAACCGTAATTTGCACCAGTTTGGTGTCGAAAGCGTCAACGTCAGTTTCCGTGGTAGCGTTCAAGGGAATCCACCAAAGTGTAGAGTCCTCGTCGTCAGCCACGTCTCCGGAGTTCAAGAACCGCGACTGGGTCAACTTGGCGGTAACCTCATCCACAAGCTCCAAGCTCACCATAGGGAAGCCTATTTTCTTGATCCAAGGGTTCATCATTTCCTCAACAGGCTTTCCCAGCACGGCAGAAATGGCACCAAACAAGTCGGTGGTAGTTGCGTTTCCGTATTTGTTCGCTTTCAAGTAGTCAGAGACACCCTTAACGAAAACGTCCTTACCAAGATAGGTTTGTAACATCATGAGCACCGACGAGCCCTTGAGATAGGAAATAGCGTCGAAGACCTGATCGATGTCTAAGGCATCGTTCACGGGAACCTCAATCAGGTGCGAGTTGCGCAACCCATCCAACAACAACGCCGACTGGATCAGCTCAGATACAAACTCGGCGAAGATGTCCCACTCGGGGAAGAGGTAGTCTACAGCGACGTAACCGATGAGTGTGGCAAAAGCCTCGTTCTCATACAATTCATCCCACCACGCCATGGTCACCAAATTACCAAACCATTGGTGAGCAACCTCGTGGGCGACGACGTAGGCCACCTTTTTCTTGTAGGCAGCGGACAGCTTCTTTTCGTTGAATAAGAGAGCGGTAGCGCGATATGTGATCAAACCCCAGTTTTCCATGGCGTTGTGGGAGAACAGATGCACTGCCAACAAGTCTAACTTCGGAAGAGGGTACTTGATGTCAAAAATTTGGCTGAAGTAATCAACGATTTTAGGGGTGATGGAAGCAGCAAATACCGCATCCTCGATCAGCCCCTTAGTGGTGTAGATACGGCACGGAAGAGGAGCATCGCCGGCGTAAGTGTCCTTGGTGTGCAGCTCGATGTACTCAAACTCCCCAATAGCCCACGCCACTAAGTAGGTAGACATAATGGGCAGTGTCTCAAACACAACCACCTTGTCGTCACCTCGAGGGGTCTCTGATTTCACAGGCATGTTACCAAGAGCAGTCCATTTCGCGGGCACAACCAATTGAACGTCAAAGGTAGCCTTGCGGGCAGGCTCGTCAAAGCAGGGAAATGCCCGACGCGCGTCAGTGGCCTCAAATTGCGTCAGATACATGTACTTGGTCTCCTCACCGTCAGGGTAGCTCAGCTTGTAAAAGCCAGCCATGTTGGTTTGGACGATTCCCGAGAATCCGATGGTTATGGTGGCCGGGCCACACTCAAGCGTTTGCGGGAACTTGAGGACGAAGTACTCCAGCTTCTTGTTGAACTCAATACCAGTGGCAACTTCGGCACGGCCATTTTGAACAATCAGCACATCCGCCGCGTTCACCTCAAGGTCGCGGTAGTTCAAGTGGATCTCGTCGGTGGTTGACTCGACCTCAACATCAATGTCAACACACCCACGGTAGGTGTCGGCATTGTAGTCAATGGAGTGAATATCCACCCGGTAGTGGATGGGCTTGACGTCAAACGGCAAACACTCGTAGTAGGGCTTGGACATTTTGGCGTTTGATGAGCGAAACTGGTGCTTATGTAGGTTTGTTTGCCGTACGCGGCATCTGCGAATGCAAGAAAGGAGGGGGGACTACCCGAGATGGGGCATCGGAGGTGGGCACTAAAAGCAATCGTAATCGTTGGCTCCTTGTTTTAATGCTACACATAGGTATACTTTGAGTATCACTAGTTCACTAGATCATATTTAAGTGCTGTCTAGCATCGTCCACTTCGGGACAAGAGGAATGGGAATACGAGAAGCGGGGAATGAAATTGTTCACTCTGGCTTTAACTTACGAACACTGTTTCTTGATGGTCAGTTCGTGCCTTTCTCGAAGCGTGGTTCTCTGGACATCGGTTTCCTCGGTCTCGGAGTACAGCTGCACGAAGGACATCGTGCATGAAGTCAAGATTGAGCTAGTGAGGGATTCCCAAGGGCTGCTAAATGGTGTCCCTCAAGGATAGTATTATCTGAGTAGAGACAGTCTATGAGGACTGTGGCCACTAGGTGGTACTTTATGGGGTCCTCTTCTGCTGAATATTGTCTGGCCTTTGTCGGAGACCCATGTAGCCGCGATTAACCGAGGAAGGTGGTGTGGTTGCGCCGCACGTCTCGCTTAAGAAGTTGTTCAAATCAGGCGTGTACCGATTAACTCGTCGACTTGAGTATTTTGTCTCCCAATGGAAGTGTCCTCTGGTGAGGGAACCATCTAGGATGGGGCTTTCGTAGCTCGTAACACCTATGCGGGTGAATCTTCTGAAACGAGGCTTACACTAAGCCAATATCATACCACTTTCTATATTGTGCCATTTTCTCGACAAGTTTGAAAGTCTCTGGTCGTGGAAGGAATCCTCAGGACGTTTTTGCTTCCACACAAATGTTTCTCCCATGTATCGGATCGACCTACCTATGTAATTTTTTTGGCTTTCCGACCGTAAAAATGTCATTGTGATTATAAGCGAAACCACGGCTCATTTCCGGCTCAACGGTTACCATCACCGCTCATCCGGTGTATCGCTTAAATCAAGGTACGCAACAACATTATATAAGATTCAAACACGTCACTACTTGCCAAATAGTGGGTCTTCGCGTATTCAGAACACTGATCTCAAACGTGAGTACATGCCTTGTGGGAAGTCTTTGTCTTGGTGAATAATTGCCAACTTAGAGCTAGTTAGCAAAGTAATAAGTTGCTGCAAGATGCTAATGTGTCAAGTGTGTGTAGACCGAAAAGAGGGTTGACTCATCCTTTTTCGCAATTATTAGTCAGTATGTAACAACGCCGGTATCGGGCGCTTAGCGCTTACGAACGGTGGTACGACTATTCGTCGCGCATGAGAAGTGTGGGGTGAACGGCTAAACAAGCTACTCTTAACCCATCCACGGGTTGAAAGGAAGAATTTAAAGAACTTTTTTGAGTTACTCACAGGCGGATTTAATGAAACGAGATCTGGAAAGAAACAAGTAATAAAGCCGACCATCTGACCCACACGGCGTTTAGCAAAATGACATTATCTTACGAACCATGGTGTCCGCCTGCGTCAATGACCATGTCAGCGACGAAGAAGGATGGCAGAAATCATCCAAGGCAAGCAACCATGTATCGAAAAGAAAGCACAAGATCCTATTTTGTCCCTCGTAAAGTCCAGGTTGTCAGACTTAACGAGCGGGGAACTATAATATTTCTGATATATAAGGTAAACTCCCCGGAAACCTGCATCGGCATGCAATGCACCTCTCCGTATTATGGCAAAAATTCATTTATCGTAGCAAGAATAGCGCTCAACGGCACTTATAAAGCGGTTGCAGCTTTTCCATGTTTGTACCATGGTTCATGCCATATACCTTAGTGTCGCCTATATCTGTGAGGCTGTTCTTTACTTCCGGCGTGATTTTTTGAACGACACGGCTTGCGACCTGCAGCGTGTTCTCGCCGTTACCGGAACCCAAATGTAACAATAGAGGTATATAAAAACCCCAGATGATTCCGACGATTGTAATTTCCGATCATCATGAGTGACATAGAAAAGCGAGAAAGTCCCGAATCTGGGGAGTTTCCTGAGATTTTGGATTCAAAAGATAACCATCAATCTCTTGAGGATGATGCCAGCAAGGAAGCTCGTGTTGCTGAAATCGCTGCCGAGCTTGGGGTGAACACCAAAAGGCTCCAGTGGAAAATCGATCTTGCTGTGGTGCCGCCTTTCTGCTTGCTTTACTTTTTGTCGTTTCTTGACCGTGTCAACATCGGTAACGCCAAATTGTACGGCCTTTCTGAGGACTTGAACTTGAAGGGTAACGAGTATAATACCGCCCTCACGTTGTTCTTTGTCCCTTACATTTTCTTTGAGCTCTTTTCCAACTACATCATTAAAATGGTGCGTCCTCGCTACTGGTTGGCAGGTTGCATTTTGCTGTTTGGTGTTATTTCCATTGGTATGGGCTTCTCCAAGAACTTTGGGGCATTGGCTGCCTGTCGATTCCTTATTGGTGTCACGGAAGCGTCGACTTTCCCTGGTATCTTTTACATTTTGTCCACATACTACACCAAATACGAAGCTCAGCGACGGTTTTCGGCTTTTTTCTCGGTGACGACTTTAGCGGGTGCCGCTTCGGGGTCAATCGCGTGGAGAATTAACGAGCTTGACGGGGTGCACGGAATTGCGTCGTGGCAGTGGATTTTCATCATCGAAGGTGCTTTCACTGCCGGTTTGGCGTTTGTTTTGTTGGTGATTATTCCCGACTTTCCTGAAGAGTCTCGTTTCTTGAATGATGCTGAGAGATCGTACCTCAAGCAAAAGTTGGCCATTGTCAATGGTTCCGAGTCGGCCCATGAAATCAAGTTTACTCCTCGTGACGTGTTAGTGGTACTCAAGGATTACATGGTTTGGATTCCCACTCTCGCCTACTTTTTCTTGATTATTGGTGCCTACTCTTACGCTTACTTCTCTGCCACGATTGTGGCACAGATGGGCTACACGGCCCAGCTGGCGCAAGCACACTCGGTTTACCCGTGGCTTGTGGCCTTCGGGTTGTGTAACATCACAGCTTTTGCCCTGGACCGGGTCAAAATGCGTTACCCCTTCATTATTGTTGCTTCCATCATTGCTGTTGTTGGCTTGGCCATGGTGTTGGGGGCCCCGAACGATGCCCAGGTGCGTTATGGGGGGTGTTTCTTGGCCGCCGCTGGTTTGTATACCGCCATGCCTCAGCTTGTATGCTGGTCGTCGCTCTCCTTCGGGAACCACATCCGAAAGAGTGTCGGGACTGCGGTGCTCATTGGCGGTGGTAACATTGGTGGTATCATCGCCACCTTCTTGTTCCTCCAAAAGGATGCTCCATTATACAAGACCGGTTTGGGTGTGTGTATTGCCATGACGGCTGCGTGTATTTTTGCCGCCACAGCGATGGTTTTGGTGTTCCGCTACCAGAATCGGAAGAAGCTCACCCCCGAATTCCAGGCTAGGTTCGACGAGTTGCCCGAGCGGGATCAATTGATGGCAGGTGACCGTGGTCCCAACTTTAAGTACATGTACTAACCTAATTAATACGATGCATTATGATCTGATACACTGCAAAGAGTAGTAGCGAGACAGCTTTACGAGTCCGACACTCGGCTAGTGTTCACGTCGGCATTATCGGCTTCATAATGGCCGAGCCGAGTCGGCCTACATGGAGGCTTTGCAAAACGCCGCTGTAAGCCATCACCCGCGGAAGCCCCCGCGACTAGCCTTTAAACTCAGATTTCTTGTGGGGATCAAGGTCATCATGCAGCGTCAGTGCCGCGCCTCGTCATCGGTCCGATATGCGACTCATTAACGTCAACCGATTGTTAACGGTTTCTGTGGAATGCCTGAAGCTCCCGAGAGACCGTTGAAAGATATCCTTTCAACGATAATTAATATATCACCGTGTTCGCCACCTTTGACCATTTAAAGCCCCCCTTGATCCGTTCCTGTATATACGTTTTCTTTGCAAACTCGCCGCAGCTGCACAGTTTACAAGCCAAGACCTTGAAAGTGAATCACTCATCTTTTCAAGAACATGGACTACAAGGCTCCTACCGGTGCTCCCCCCGAATGGGGCAACAACGGTGGTCAACAGCACCCCCAGCAACTGTACCAGGGCAACGGCACCGAGGGCGACCGTGGCATGTTTGGTCACCATCAACAACAGCAGTACGGTGGTGGGTACCCCCCGCAGCAGGGTTACTACCAGCAGCCTCAGCAGGGTTACTACCAACAGCCCCAGCAGGGCTACTACCAGCAGCAGCAGCCGGTGTACGTCCAGCAGCAAGGGCGCAGTAGCTCTGACGGGTGCTTGACCGGTTGTTTGGCGGCGTTGTGTGTGTGCTGCACCTTGGACATGTTGTTCTAATGAATGTAACTAATAAATATTATGATGAAATAACCCGATTGATCAAAATGGTGTATCAATTTATTCTATGAGTATTCTATTTCGGGGTATCCCAAGGGATCGTGGTGGCCAAGACGATATCGGCAACCAACACACATGCACCGTTGATGAAAAAGCCCCAACGAAGATGTTTGTGGGACGCCAACCATCCTGTGACCGGAGGCCCCACACTCCGAGCGGCCGTTTTACCGATGTTGACAATTGCCAACACCTTGGATAACTCCGTGGACGGGAATAAGTGCGTCAACAACATCTGGCGTGGAACAACGTCCAATGTCAGCAGAGCAGCGTATCCAACGAGTAAAGCAGCTACCGCATAGAAGGAGTTACTGACAAAGGTAATTGCGGCAAACATTACGGCCAGTGGTGCTTGTGTAGCCAAGATTGCACGCACACTGCCCAACTTCACGGCAAACCACGCCGAGGGTATCAGCAGTACAGCGTTCACGCAGTTGAAAATCAAAAAAAGCGTACCAAGTGCGGTGGCACTAATGGAAAACGTCTTTTTGATGTAGTACACCACCCATGCCCACGGCATAAACCCATACCCCATTGAGTCCAACATAAACACCAAGAGAAGTGGCATCAACCGACGCCGCGACGCAGGCAGAATGTGATGCCTCTGAGGGGTGCTAGTCAAATCTGCGGTGGTTTCTTCGAGTAAAGGATCCATTTCCCCTTCGCTGGGCGCGGAGTAGACATCCACCTCACAAGCTCGCGTAAGGGTCCACAGGATAGCCATTTTCGCTACAGCCAACACGGCGTAGAGGACAAAAATCACCCGGTAGCAGGTGTCCATTTCCCACTGGTATGTCAAAGACAACTTGTCAATCACCACACCCGCAATTACCGAGCCCAACCCAGCCCCCAGAGTACCCATGAGTCCGTGGATGGCATAGATGGTTGGTCTATCCGTGACGGTGGTAATGTGAGCAAGAGACGCCTCCTCCACACTCTTGAACGGGCCCGTTTCGTCCCCCAGTGGCGAGATGACACCCACCACCGCTGCAAAAAGTAACAACCAGTAGTTCAGCAGGTATGCAAAGATAGCACCACTCATTGCCATGAGTACACAGCCTAACACAAGTACCCGGCGCCGGCCCCACACATCAGCTTTGAAACTCAAGTATAACAGTAGCACTGCATCGCCGATGTTTGTGAGCATCAACCACCAGCCCGTTCGTTGGGGACTGACACCAATCTCAGCGAGAAAGAGAGTTAGCACCTGGTTGGTGAGACCATAGGCCATCATGCGGAGAAACACCGCCGCCCATAGCAAGCGCACATCGCGTGTGCTATGGCGAATGACGCTGAGGTCTAACATTACAGGGTGGAATTGAATATCGCGCGACTTCACGATAAGGTTTATACGACTTGCTTTATGCATAGTGACGAAGAACTAGATAACGTAAAGAAGTCAGCTGAGGTTGATCATCGACCTGTTGGTGTCTGTGCGTGTACATCTGATTGGTTGCAAATTTATGGTAGGTTTAAATGTTTGTCAATTTCTGGTGAACACAGCAAAATACTCACAATGTTTGGACACTCTAATAATAAAAATACAAGATCTAACTGTTCATTGCGCCCCAGAAACGGCCCTGCCGCCCTTCACCAAAATCTGCTCATCGAATTTGAGATCGGGGTTGTTCTCAGCTCGTTTCCAAGAAGAGACAGAACCACTGGTTTCATCGATGTTGTAAATGCGCAAGCGGCGAATGTAGCCGCCGTATCCACCATAGCCCCCTTCACCACTCCCACCACCATAGCACAACCACATATCCGAGCCCCCGTTGGCTTCGGAGTGGTCATGAAGGCAGTAGTCGTTAGCATGATCATGACCACACAGAACCACCGAAACACCAAACTCGGCGAACACGTCCCGAGCATGCGAGTTATACCTGGGTGCAGTTACGCCCTCTGGGTTCTTGCCCATCAAAAACTGGTTCCCCACGTTCCGGTACTCGGGAAGGGGAATGTGGAAAAATGCCATCAGGATTTGGGGCTGGCCCAAAGCTGATACCTTGGCGTGTTGGCGACGCATGAACTCAAGCTGGTCTTCTTTGATCCAGTCGTAACCAGGTAATACCTTTGGCTGCTGCAGATATTTGTGGGCATCAACAAAGTACATGGCCATTCCAGGTTTCGACGACGACGCGCTCTCGACAGTGAGCACGTAGTTGCCGACCCCAGACACGTGGTTCGGACCGGGTTCACATTTGCTGTAGTCCAACAGACACGCCAACTCGACCATTTGAGCCCGCAGAAGCGACCCTTCATCGTCATGGTTACCCATTACCACCGCAAAGGGAATCTTGGTCTCGACAAATGGGTTGAGGGCTTTGAAAAGCGACGTGATTGCGTCGGGAGACGTGTCCCCCATGACCTGGTCGCCTGTTAAAACGACAAAGTCAGGTTTTTCTATTTCAATCACCCTTTTCAAAAACCGGAGCGTACGAGGGTCGGCCTCACACCCAACCGCCAGTTGTGGCGGTTCAGGGTCACGACAAAGCCCAACCCCTGTTGAAAAATGGAGGTCCGCCACCTGGAGGATCTTGAACTGGCCGTTCGAGTTGAATTTAAGTTTGCGCGTCCGCTCAACCATCCCGTCACGAGCGCCCGTTCCCTGACGAGCTGTCAACCGAGGGACAACCGGCCCCCGAGGCGGGCTAACTAACGGTAACCCCGCTAGATCCCATCTATAGCGAGGATCTACCGCGTCTTCGCCGTACAAAACATCAAGTGCAGTAATTACCGTCTCGGCAGCAGGCTTCTCATATCTGACCCACACACCGTACGGTCTCGGGACCCAGCCGTCGTCCACACTCAACCGGGCCTCTTCGGGTATCTCTGGATGCTGTACTAGCACCAGAGTAATCGCGATCTGGTCTCCGGCGCGCTTAAAGTAAGTCGATGGAACCACCTTGTAGCTCATGTACTCGCGCGAAAGCCACCCGGTCCGTAGCCTCAAATCTTTGTCAACCCGTACCCACTGGGTACCTTCAGGCCATTCATCGTTGTGGTAGCCATCACGTAGCAGCGGACGACCACACAGGGCGCTGTTTTTGTTCCAAAGCCAGCATTTACGGAACGCGATGTCCACCACGTAGCCATCACTAGGGTGAACAAGGAGAGGCACCTGTGGATGGTGGTTGCCTAGCACGGTGAAGACAACAAACACAAAGAGTAGCCCTCCTAGAGCTAAGCCGAACCGTGTCCAGCGTCGCCCAAGACCCATGCTGTGGTACTGATTTGAATGCACGGCTGCGTTTACGCGCGCATTTTGTGATCTATAGTGGGACGCAAGGGTCTGACGTCAAGGTGACGGGTAAATTAGTCCTCAAAAGCGAAGGCTTTGGATTAAGTGTTTGACCCTACATCTCTCCTTGCGACAGCTTAATTTACTCGTTGTGCGATTTTTTACGCCCATTCATCCGTGACTTTCCTTGGCGTGCCACGTTGATGACCGGTGGCATTAGAGGCTACAAGTAAAGTGGTTGATCGGCAATTGAAATTGTTTATTTATACTCATTATTGTCGTCAGTTACTCAGCCTTACCCTGTTGTTGCTTGGCAGCGAAGGCAGCGTCGCGCTCGGCGTCTCTGGCCTTCGCCTCGGGGGTCAAGTCAGGGAAGTCCTGAGCATTGGGAATGGGCTTGTGCTCCTTGGGGTCCAACACAACGTTGTGAGGCTTGTTGATCTTGCTGAAAGGCACCAGACGACCGCCCATATTGACCATCATGTTGTTGGGGTCAAAGTTCTTGAGGTCCTCCTCGCTCAATGGCTCGTTACCAAGGTTGAGCTTCTGTTGTTCGGATTCGTGGTTGGACATTAGACGATTGTAAAGGGTGTAAACGGAAAAGATAATAATTAGCAACCAAATCAGTCTATGCATTGATGCCGCCCCACAAAATGGCTGTGTATAAGAGTACTTAAAGATTCGCCACCCTGCACCTGCAGAGTGACGTGTGGGCTGATCGATAGGAGAACGGGAGAAGGGGCTGAAGACGAATATCAGGGGTAGGAACCATGCTGTGACTATACTCCTTTGGCTCTCTAAGGAGTTCGTGACCTTCCAGTGATCCTTATCGACATTGTGCAGTATCTTCACGTGCCTAAGTAAATGAAGGGTATGTGCTCAGTAGGACAGCAGTTGCTAGTTACAGTCATTTGCCACCCAAAATCTGTTGGGTGCAAAGTATGTGGGGGGTTGCTGTTAAAAAATTGATTTTCTTGTAACGTCTCGGTTCTTTAAACGAACGGTTTATGGTTTATTATGAATGAATGAATGGAGTTTCAGGCAGATTGGTGACCGATCTACCTCGAGAGTCCCGTTGCAACATAGGATCAACGTATATTTGGCCTTTTTGTGATGCGCAAGAGCTTTGAGTCTAGAACATGGCGGAGTGCCCATCACAAAAATTGGTGAAAGTGAATCTACGTAAGCAGCCAAGTGTGTTCGGTTGTGGGATTCAAAGTGGAGAAGTGATGACGCCGGACTATCGTTCTGAAAACCTTCTCTGACAAAAATTTGTCGTACTGAATATGCATGATGCACGATCGTTCTAAAATTAGGATGATTTGGTAGAAATTAGGCAAAATTCATCACCCAGGAGTTTAAAGACCAAAGTGATCAGATGAGATTAGTATAGCACCCAAAACAACATTCTTCTTTCATCATAGTTCCAACGTCGTGATTGGTTCTCCTCAACAGAGACCACCCGCTCGTCTGTTGTACGGAGACGAGGTCCAGAGCAAAGATAAGCGAAAAAGAGGTTGTTGACAATGATCCTTGTTTCAAGAGTGACAATTTTCACAGCATATTGGGCCCGAATCAAGTCTCTATTTTAAACCCTTGAAACCTAAATAGTGCCATACTACTCGCAAAGTGGATCCTGGAAAAACCGTGTCATATATTAACTATAATTACAAGCTGGGCTAAAGCGATTAGAGACCCAACTTAGTTCTGCGCCAGTGACGTCTCTTGGCGTTGTACTTGACCGAGTTGTTGGTCTTGAGACGGCACCACTGGGGCAAGGGACGGTTCTGCTTGAGGGCCTTGGCCAAGTGAGTCTTGGTCTTGAACGACTTGTTAGACGGCACTATAATGTTAGTCAGTGTTCTGAGAGCTCTTGACTGTGGTGGAAGTGAGGAGCATCGGGAGCGGGACAAATAAGTAGGTGGATTCAGCGATGCCGATGGGGGGCAAAACAAACGGAAATAGCCTCTGCCTGGTACAGCTTTGAAAATGGGGTCATTAGGAGCACATGGGGTATGCTCTGGGTTCGGACGTCCTCAACTTCTTCACACGTTCTTTCTTTGGGTACTTACTATTTGGTGGTGTCAAATTTTCACTGCAGCCACTTTTGTTCGCGAGGGCTCTCAGCGGGCACTAGGGTAGTAAACCCTTTCGCACGTGAGAGTTTTCACTTACGTAAGCCGTCTGCTCCCTGTCGCGCGCGCAGGCCACCGCATATTAGCCCAAGAGGGTGAAAAAATTTCCAACCAAACCAAACAGTAAGTCACGTTCGCCGCCACCCCCGAGGCATTACACGCACTGCCGTTGAAGAAATCACCGTTGAATGTGATACCTTCGATGGGCTGCTTTTGAATCCCTCAGACGTGGGACACTCACCAGCACATACTAACGTTTTAGATGTTGTCCTCTTCTTTGTCTGCTGCTTTGAACGCCATCAACAACGCCGAGAAGACCGGTAAGCGTCAGGTTATGATCAGACCTTCTTCCAAGGTCATCATCAAGTTCTTGACCGTCATGCAGAAGCACGGCTACATCGGTGAGTTCGAGTACATTGACGACCACAGATCCGGCAAGATTGTCGTTCAGTTGAACGGCCGTTTGAACAAGTGCGGTGTTATCTCGCCCAGATTCAACGTTAAGATTGGTGACATCGAGAGATGGACTGACAACTTGTTGCCCGCCCGTCAGTTCGGTTTCGTCATCTTGACCACCTCGGCTGGTATCATGGACCACGAGGAGGCCAGAAAGAAGCACGTTTCCGGCAAGATCTTGGGTTTCGTTTACTAAGCGTGTTCCCTCGTTCGTGTATCATAGACTTACCAATACATTTAATTTTTGTGATGTTAAAGTTTAAAGGCTTTAGTCGTTGTAAGTAGAGCATAATGAATATCTGGAGTATCAGAATGACTTACTTGTGCCTAGGTGATTTGCCCAACGGTCTGCTCAAGCGTCGTAAATGTGACCGTTTAACCAATTCGGAAATTCCCCCGCGCTTCGTATATACAGTTCAGATGAGATCAACAGGGTGAATGGCTTCCTTTAAGACAACAGAAGAAGCCAGAAAAGATGGGGAAAGGCGAACGCCGACAGAACAACTCTTGAGTACATATTAGTTTACTTTCTTTCGCAGGTTCACTCTTACCCGATGCGTTAAATGTCGAGGACGCGTGTGATGAGCTCTATGAACGCGTTTAAAAGGTCAAAGTTGAACTACCAACTGGTGAACCAAGTACCCATACCCACTAACCTTTATCTACGGCTTATGCTTCTCTGCTACCGCGTTCTTGCTTCCTTTCGTAGCTTGAATTTCAGTCACGTGAATATATTGCATTTAGGGTTTTAGCCATAATTTTTTTCGTTGGCGATTCCGCATAGTGAAAAAAAAATCGCATCTGGTACGACCAACTAATCAAACTATGTCTGGTAAGTGAGACCAAACCACGGAACCCCTCGACCCCATGACGTTACTAACATCTTAGCTGCTAAGGACCAAGTGTTTGGCGTTGCCCGTATCTTCGCGTCGTTCAACGACACCTTCGTTCACGTCACTGATCTTTCCGGTAAGGAAACCATTGCCAGAGTTACTGGTGGTATGAAGGTCAAGGCCGACAGAGACGAGTCTTCTCCCTACGCCGCCATGTTGGCTGCTCAGGACGTTGCCGCCAGATGCAAGGAGGTTGGCATCACCGCTGTCCACGTCAAGCTCAGAGCCACTGGTGGTACCAAGACCAAGACCCCCGGTCCCGGTGGTCAGTCTGCCCTCAGAGCCCTTGCTAGATCGGGGTTGAGAATCGGCAGAATTGAGGACGTTACCCCCGTTCCTTCCGACTCTACCAGAAGAAAGGGTGGTAGAAGAGGTAGAAGATTGTGATTTTCCCTATGGATTGTTACTCTCTTTATGCGGTTTGCATGTGTATGTACCATATTAATATAAAACAAGGATAAAGGATCATTTAGCAAATGCCGTTTTACGCATGTTTAGTAGTGAAGGTATTTTAGGGGTGCTCGATGCGATGAAGAATGGCACCACAAGTCACTTCTGTCAACCACCAAATGCACTCAATGCGGTAGGCGGAATGCAAGGCGCTTGCCGTTTTTGCTTACCCCACTGGGCAAACAAGGCGGCACAGAGTCGGCCTTTGGCGTGCGGACACCTACGCCGTAGTTGCGTGTCTGGTGTCTGTTTTGGACTTTTGTGAAACGTCTAAACTGGAAGGGACCGTGGGTTTGTGACGTATCCCCGTCAGCTTGATGTAACTAGATCTCTGGTACGTGCATGTAATAACAATACAACGAGGGATCAAAACCTTGGACACTGCCCAGGTTGCACTGGGGGTCGCTCGCCAACGACATTGATGTCGCTCGCTGTCACTGGCGAAAAAGCCCAGTAGCCCGGTGTGCTTTGATGGTGGCTAAACCACTCATGAACAATAAGATGCCCCCGCCGTATATACTAGTTTCAGATAAGCCCCCTTTGTGATCAAGCCACCAACAGTCATCGTTCGTACCTTGTTGTGTTCGGGTCCTCCCAACAAACAACCAGGGAACTCCATCGATGCCAAACCGCTCGCTTGATTTCCCCATTGGGGCCTTCAGGCACCGCTCTGCATAAGACCCCTAACAACGAAACTACATCCACGGGTCGGACAGCGCGTGACCATAGACAAACGAGGTCAACAATGCCAAAGACCCCAACGCACCGCCACCACCGTTGCCACCTACAACCAGCACAACCTCCTTGTGGGGTGCCCGGTGCAGCAAAATAATAACTCCGCCAGGAACGGTGCATGCATCTAGTAACCGATCAGGCCTTTTTTCGATAACCTGAAACAAACGTTGTACTGACGTAGTCGCACGCTTAAAAAATTGCACTAACAAACGCAGCCTCACCCCTTTTCCCAACGCCTGCTGGTACCACCACTTCCCGCGACCTCCTCCACTTTCGTTTATCATGGGGAAACGCATGGGGCCTTCCTCAGAGACGCCCTACCCCAACAACTATGAAATGGACAACTTGTCCGACTTTAATTTTGGCGCGGAGGCCACCGCCAACACCCTGATCAGGGATGACAGCTCCAGCCACTACGACATGGTGCTGGTGGGTGACACCCGCACTGCCGCCCTGAACGCCCAGGCCCCCCACCCATATAAATCCAACCCGCTTCCGCCGACTCCAGTGGAAATCGCCCGCGCCAACCTGGTTCAACTGGCAGCACACTCATACAACCGCCATGTGCCGCTTCCGCCGCCTCCCGGCGGTGACGCGGTGGGAGTCCGTCGGGCACCGCTGCATCCACTTGCCCAGGTGGCCACGGCAGCCGACGCGGACGACGAGCAGGGTTTCTCGCGCACTCCGGCCAACCCCTACGACAACTACTACCGTGGGGGCACTGCTCTGGGAATGTCGCGAATCAAGTACAGTGCTGCGCCCACCTACGACCCTGAACAGGCCTACAACCCGGCCAACTCACCCTTCCGCGACCAGCCTCCGCTTGATGACCTAGACGCGCCTCCTCGGTTCCAGCGAGCCAACCTGGGGCTCACGAGACAGGGGGCTGCGGCCGGTGTGGCGGCGGCGGCCGGTGCTGCCTCCAGTCCCCGTGGTGGGGCTGTACCCGCGGACCAGGCGGGCACCATCTCTCTGGAAGGGGTGTCGGTCAACGCCACCGCCCCGCTCCCGATGAAGGGTGGTGGCTACCGCTACGATGAGGTGGAACTTGATCCCTACCGCAACATTGCCGCTGTCGACCGCACCCTCCCGCCGGTTCCGCAAGAAAACCCGTTTGAGATGGAGCCCATGGCACCGTCGAGCCCACACTTCCCCTCTGACGACGACCACTCCGACGACAAACACTACGACGAGCTGGAAGCGCGTCGTCTCCGCCGCATGGAGCGCAACCGCATCAAGAACCTCCGGCGCAAGCCTCGCTTCCACTACACTCGGCTCCCCTACTTCACCATGGTGGTGACGCTCATCCAGGTGATTGTGTTCATTGTCGAGCTAGGCAAAATGGCGCTGTTGACGGGGCTGGCGTTTCAGTCCAAACCGTACTTCAACCCGATGTTGGGCCCGCTGACCTACTTGCTCATCAACATGGGGGCCCGGTATATCCCCTGCATGCATACTGTTGCCGATGTCACCACCGACCTCTCGCTTAATTTCCCCTGTCCCAACTCTACTTCTATCGACACCAACGTGTGTCTGCTTCCCGAGCTCTGTGGGCTTCTGGGAATTCCCGTGGACGGGTCGGCGTACGCACCCAACCAGTGGTACCGGATCTTTATCCCGATGTTTTTGCATGCGGGGTTCCTCCACATCTTGTTCAACTTGTTGCTTCAGCTCTCGATGGGGGCGCTGATGGAGCGTCACATCGGCTCGTTGAAGTATGCGATCATCTACGTGGCCCTGGGGATCGCTGGCTTCTTGTTGGGAGCCAACTTTACCCCGGTGGGGATCGCACTGACAGGTGCACTGGGTGCGTTGTTTGGTATTGTAGCCGCCAACATTGTTCAGTTCATCTATATGGGGCGCAAGAACACCAACATGTACGGCACCAAGCACTTTTGGTTGTTCTTGGTGATCATGGTGTTTGAAATCCTAGTACTGTTTGTGCTTGGATTGTTACCGGGTATGGACAACTTCTCCCATCTTGGTGGCTTTGCCATGGGTCTTGTGTTGTCGGTGCTTTTGCTCCAGGACCCGTTTTGGGTGTACCGTGATGGTATTATCCTGTACACCGCTCACGAAACCACCTGGCAGCAGTTCAAGGACAATTGGAACCCGCGGTTGCACCTTGGTGACAAGGACCCCCGCAAGTACTGGGGGTGGTGTGCTGCGCGGGTAGTGGCGTTGGTGCTTGCCGTGGTGTACTTTGCCATGCTCGCCAAAACGTTCTTCACCGATGGTGAGGACGCTACGACACTGGGATGCAAGTGGTGCAAGTACTTCAACTGCTTGCCCGTCAACGGCTGGTGCGACATTGGCGACATCACGTTCACCGACTCCGACTCGGGCAACACCGACGATAACGTCAGTAGCACTCCCACTGCCACCACTTCTGCGCCTGCGTCCACCACTGAAAAGTCCACGCCAACCAAAACCACCACCCTCCCACCCGCCATCGAGAACGGCGCCGTCAACAACCCGGGAGGATTGGGTCAACGAGATTTCTCCGCGTTCGAAACCTCGACGGTGCAGGCCACCATCCCGCCAGACCCCATGTTCACCGAACACGCCAACATTGGTATGGGGTTCTACGTGCTCACGGCAATTCTCTCGTTTGGATTTCTCCGTCGCAAAAACATACTATAGCATATATGAACATCGATAAGAATCAAAGACACTACTGAAGATTTCCGTGTAGATCAATACCGTTTTCGTCCCATTTTCGAGAGTGCTACCCGAGCCGCACTGAACTCGATACAGGACGAAAAGTTTGAAATTTTCATCGCGACTCCAAGACTCACCTACATCACCCCATACACACCGATGTTGGCCCGAGTGATCCGTCTGCCGAGTGCGGTGAGATGCTTTGCTACCTCCTCCCCTCGTTCCTTTCTCTTTTTCGGGAAAAAAGAGACCAAGACCCAGCAGGAAATCGTCAACAACCAGGACAAATTCGAGATCGACCCTGAAGCTGCCATCACCATCTTGAACAAGGACAACTCGCCCGAGTTCACCCCCTTCAACCCGGAGACCGACATGCCCCTTTTCAAGGTGGAGCAGTGGAAGCACACCTCTGTGCAGCCCCGTGACATCGAGGCCACCTACACCCCCGAGCTGGTGGCCACCGTCGTCAACGAGGTGTTCCAGGAACTCACCACCAAGCCGCTCACAGCCGACCAGTACGACACCACCGACTTGCATGACTTGCAGTTCCGGTTTGCATTTGCCAAGCGGTTGCAACAGCTGTTGGGCTTTGACTTGAACGACTACACCTTGCTGCAGACCCACACCGTGGGCCAGCTCTACAACGAGTTGTGTGCAGTTGTTTCCAAGAGATGGGTGTCTGAGCGCAAGCCCCAGGCGATCGTGTTGCGGCCCGAGGACTTCACGGCCGACAACGTCTACTTGAACCAGGAGGCGACGGCCAAGCAGCAGGACAAGAAGTTGGCTGCGCTTATCGAGGAGGCCCGTCGCGCTAACGACTAATTATGTACATATCACCCGTCATCTTGTATTTAGAAACAAACATTATATTTCGTGAGCCTCGCCGTCCATCTCCACCGAGCGGGCGTAGCCCCACCGGATGATCGACGACAAGCACTCCCAGTACCCGTACGCCGGCCACAACACGTTGGAGAACTCGACGGTGCAGTTGGCGCTGCACTGCCAGAGCATGAAGTCCGACAACCGCTGGTGGCCGCTGGTGCGGATCAAGAGGTCTAACTTCGGGGTGTTAGGACCAAAGTACAACGCCGCTTCAAGCGCTTCTTCGTTGACGGTGGTGTGGTCGCCCCCGTTGGCAAGGTCGTCCGCAACGCACTGCCGCATCGAGTGGGCGATTTCGTCCCGCGACGTGTAAGGGAAGCACACGTTCAACACCTGCGGGTGGTGGGCGGTGGTGCGCTCAATTTCCTCCAAGTCCACGAGAATGTCCTCGGGGATCATTTGCCGGTTACCGATGACACGCACCGCCACCAGGTTGTTTGTGGGCGTCCGAAAGTGCGCCAAGGCACGGAGCTTGTCGCGAAGAAGCCCGAAGAGCGTGTCGATCTCCGCCTGGGACCGCTTGAAGTTTTCGATCGAGAACGCGTACACCGAGACGTGTTCGATACCAAGCAGGTAGGACACGTCGAGGAGTTTGATCAAAGTTTCAGCGCCCTGTTCATGGCCCTGAGCAAGCTTGAGTTGGTGTTGTTTGGCAAAGCGACGGTTGCCGTCCATGATAAACCCCACATGGCGCGGGATAGGACCGGTTTTGGCAATGGCAACCACCCAGTCCTTGATGAACGCGATTAAATACAACGCGAGAGGGAAGCCCGTGATCAATTTAACAAGTTTGTGGTACAGCGCCGTGGACATTGTGGTGGTAATTTGAAATGCTAGGACCGGTTTTTATACTAGCGGATTGGTGCTCCACGCGCGTCTCAGAAATCGGCACCCAGCCGACCTCCAAAGTGACAGGACTTCCAAACTTCCAAAAACTTTCAAAAACCTCCAACGGCCTCCAACGGCCCCAACGGCCTCCAAAACACTACGACTTTTCCACAACCACGCCCTCCTTGGTCGCGTCCAACGTGCGGATCACCTTCTTGACCTCCTTTTTCGAGCGTTCCCGCACCCGGGCCTCGTCGATTCGGCGCAAGTAGCCCATGTATACCACCACCTCTGCCACTAGTACAAGCAACCCCGCGAGCACACTCAACAACACCCGCCACACCACGTCCAACCCCCACGACGACGCCGTCCAGTACCACACCGCGTAGGCAACACTGGCCACGGATATGAAGATGTTGAACATGGTGGTGATCTGGCTCTTGACCTCCTTGGCCGCCTGCGCGGGCAGCGGGGTGTCCTTGGTGAGCGGGTCCTCGTACAACGTCTCGTACTTGGGCTTGGCCCGCAACAACTGCTGGTACTCTTTCTCTTTGGCCTCCAAGCGGAGGCGTCGCATCAACTCCACGTACTCCGGGGTCTTTTCTTTGGTGGGCTCGGCCGCGGGTTTGGGCCACTCCAACGTGGTGGCCGCGAAGACCTCCTTCAAGGTGGCCGCGGGCTGCGTGCGCTTGTACCAATTGATGATGTCCTGGTGTGATGGCGGTGGCGAGCTCAACAACTTGCGCTTGTTCTCCGGGGTGTCAGACGACTGCTCGATCCATTGCTTGAGCTGGGGTGCCACCTGGACTCTCATGGTGATATTTTCGTCAGTGCGCTAGCTGCATTGTTGGCTGCAAATCTGTCTCGCGCGTACTGAAAAGAATCAACTACTGCGGTGTACTCATCTTTCTAAGTTTGTGTACAGCCTGACTACGTTGAGGAGGGAGAATGCGTCAGTCGCCTGGCTCGGTTCCTCTCGACTACGAAAATCTGTTGTCAAGAGGAACCTGCAGACTGCCGTCCATGACCACCGAAATGGCGCCAGCCCCTGCCTACAGGAACTACCGTCGACTCCGATCGTAAGCCACTCCGGCACACTCTCCCCGCTACCCTCCGCTTCCCCCTTCGCCCACTCCTTGGCCGCCCGCCTTCCCCCCACCTCTCCCGTCTCGTGTCCCACGGCTTGTGAAAATTTCCGGTTGCGTGCCCGGGCACGTACTTGATCTCAAACACGCTCGGTTATCCTGCAAATTCTCCCACCCATGAACAACCCGCGGAGGCCGCTGCTGGCCGCTGGAGGCAGTGACGTCTCCGATCTGCGGCGCCGGACCCTGAAGCGCGACGACGCCATCCGTCGCCGCATCGAAAACGACCTCCTGAAGAAACTGCGGCCCCACCGTCCCACCACCAAGCACAAGCGCGGGGCCCCAGGCACGGTGATGCTGTTGCGTCCGCTGGACCCGGTGATGTGCAAGCGGCTGATCTCGGCGTACGAGGCGGCGCAATTGATGGCGGCCCGCCGCGAAAATTGTGTGTTGGTGGTGGACGCTGCCGGCACCCTCGAGGGGATCTTCACCGCCAAGGACCTTGCGTTCCGGGTGGCGGGCGCCGGCAAGACCGCGGCCACCATCACCGTGGCCGAGATCATGACCCCGCTGCCCATCTGTGCCTATGCCAACGACGCCGCCGGGGCCGCGTTGACGATGATGGTGGAGCGCGGGTTCCGCCACTTGCCGGTGTTGGACGCGGACGGCCAGGTGGCGGGGGTGTTGGACATCACCCGGTGCTACGCGCAGCAGATGGAGAAGTTGGAGCGGATGCACGCGCTGCTGCAGCAGTTGTCGGAGGCGTTGCACTCGGTGCACTCGGAGATGGGAGGGGACCAGCCGCTGCCGGTGCACGCGTACGTCGAGGAGTTGCGCCACCGGATGAACGGGCCCACGTTGGAGCTGGTGTTGGGCGCCGACACCGTGCCGGTGTACACCACCGTCAAGCTGCTGGTGTACGACGCCACCGTGCTCATGGCCGACCACCACACCACGGCGGTGCTCGTCAACGACAGCCAGGGCGCGGTCACGGGGATCTTCACCCTGAAGGACGTGGTGCTCCGGGTGCTCGCGGCCGGACTCGATCCCAAGACGTGCTCGGTGGTGCGGGTGATGACCCCGAAGCCCGACGTGCTGATGATGGGCACCCCGATCCAGAAGGCGTTGCGGCAGATGTTTGATGGACACTACCTCAACTTGCCGGTGGTGGACGATGACGGGGACATTATCGGCATCATCGACGTGCTCAAGCTCACCTACGCCACCCTCAACCAGCTCAAGCACATCGAGTCCGCCGACAACTCGCGGCTGGCGCTGGAGGTGACGCTGCCGAGCCACGAGCGCGAGGGGCCCGCGTGGAACCGGTTCTGGACCTCGTTCGACCCCTCGGGCACCGAGGACCTGGAGCTGATGCACTCGGACCTGGCGGCGGCGCTGGCGCCCGAGGTGTCGGCGGCCGAGCTCCAGCACTTCAACTTGGACATCAAGCCGCTGGACCTGGTGTCGTACGTCGAGAAGCGCCGCAGCTACGTGGCTCCCGGGAGCCAGACCAGCGCCATCCCGGAGGAGGAGGTGGAACACATCGCGTTCGTGTTCAAGTTCCGCTCGCCGGGCTCGCGTGCCCACCGGGTGCTGATGAAGCCCGCCGAGGGCGTGGCACATTTGCGCCTGCTCGTCACCGGCAAGTTGACGGCGCCCGAGGTGGCGGAGGTCGGGGGCGCCGACCACTACGCCATCAGCTACGTGGACGACGACGGCGACGTCGTGTCGATCACCACCGACCGCGACTTGGTGGAGTGCACCCGCCTCAACGTGCTGCTCAACAACCTGAAGGCTGACTTGTACGTGCACCATCCGTCGCAGGCGGCGCAGCCTACTCACCCGCCGGCCAAGGCCGTCCACCAGTACGTGCCCGGGATCTCCAACGACATGTTGCTCCCCATTGCCGGGTTGCTTGCCGGGTCGGCCATCGTCACCTATTTCATTTCCCGTAAATCGTAGTTAGTAATCTATTTGGCAGCCGTTATGTGCCTGCATGGATCTCTCTTACCTATAGCCACGGCGAAACCCGCACTGACCAACCATGTCGGCTATCGTCGGAGGTCTCGCGTGCCAGCGTGACTCGTTCCTCAAGACGCTCACCACCACCGTGGTGGCGGCGTCGAAGTACCCGCTCTCGAAGAAGACGTCGGGGTACGCCATCGAGCTCGCGGACACAGTGCTTTTCCCCGAGGGCGGCGGCCAGCCCAGCGACGTGGGCACGATCAAGGTGGACGACCGGGTGGTGGCGGTGGACAGCGTGATCCGCGACAAGCTCACCGCGCTCCACATCACCGCCGAGCCCGTGCCCGTGGGCGCGCAGGTCGAGCTCGCGGTCGACTGGGACCGCCGCCTCGACGTGATGCAGCAGCACACGGGCCAGCACTTGTTGTCGGCGGTGCTCGACAGCTACAAGATGCCCACGCTCAGCTGGTCGATGGGGGACATGGTCAACTACATCGAGCTCGAGCGGCTGGTGGAGCCCGCGGTGGTGCTGGAGGTGAACGCGCGGGTCAACCAGGCGATCTTGGACGCGGTGCCCATCGAGGTGGTGACGCCCGACACCGCCGAGGTCAACACCGCGAAAATGCCCGACGACTACGACCAGGACAAGGGGATTGTGCGGGTGGTGAAGATCGGCGACATGGACGCCAACCCCTGCTGCGGCACCCACTTGAAGAACACGGCGCAGATCCAGCAGGTGGCGCTCTTGCACCAGACCAGCATTCGTGGCGGCCACTCGCGGCTCCACTTTGTGTGCGGGTCGCGGGTGTACCGCTACTTGCGCCAGGAGCACGCGGTGCTCAAGCAGGTGGGCGCCGAGTTGGCGGCGCCGCTCGAGGGGCTTGCCGACAAGGCGGTGCAGTTGAACCAGAAGCTCAAGGAGCTGGGGTCGCGCGAGTCCGGCCTCATGAAGGAGTTGGCGGCGGTGGACGCGGCACGGGTGTTGCGCCAGTTCACCGCGCCGCCCGAGGGCCAGACGCTGCTGGTGGCGGTGGTGTACCGGGCCGACAGCGATCCCCAATACATGTCGGTGCTCCAGAAGGAGATCCTGACCCGGGCCAAGGGCGCGGCAGGGCTTGACTTGCAGAAGCACACCGTGGTGATGATCAACGGCGAGGCGCCCGGCGGCGGGATGGTGAAGGCCACGGGTCCTCGCTCGGAGGAGGTGGCGGCTGGGTTGAAGTCTGCGCTTGCCAACATCAAGGGCGGTGGCAAGGGGTCCACGTTCCAGGGGAAGGTGACCAAGTACGAGAAGGGCGAGGTCCTGGCGGCGTTGGCGTTCCTTGAGTCGTTGCAGAGGGCGTAAGTATAGAGTGTGTTTAGAGTAAGCAATGTTAAAAGTAAGCAATGTTTAAAGTAAGCAATGTTTAGAGTTCAAGGTTAGGCTGAAGGTTAGGTGGTCTGGTGGATGTACCGGCCAGGTTGTAGATTGTTCTTGTGGCTTTACTTACATGTATCGGGCCGGGCTGTAGATTAGGTGGTTTGGTGGGTGTATTTACATCCCATGCTCAGCTTTAAATGCCGGTGGTTTGGTGGGTGTAGTTACATACCGTGCTTAGTTGCAATATTGGAGGTTTGGTGGATGATTGACATGTACTCGGCCAGGCCGTAATGATGTTAGGTGGATGAAAACATCTTCCGGGCCAAGCTGTAAATTACTGGTGGTGGATGTATTTACCGTGTAAGTGAAATTATCGTTAAGGTTCGGTGGTCCGTTGATATGTATTAGGCTAGGGGATGCCGGGCTCGTGGTGGACGACCCCCACGTGTTCGGGACGGCCGGCGTGGCCGTTGGGAATGCCGCCCGTGCTCTCGTTCAACCCGACCTCGGGGATAAACGACGCGTGGCTCTGCATGGAGTAGATGGTCACCACCATGACGATGACGTGGAGACCCATACAGTAGAAGAAGAAAAGCATGCGGGTGGCGCGGGTGGCAAGGATGGCGCGGGTGAGCAGCACAAACAACCGCTCCAACGGGTTGAGCCCCAGCGAGATCCGCTCCTGCTCCTTCATCCGGAAGTGCTCCACCGGGTGCATCTTCAGCTCGTAGCTGGCGCGGTAGGGGTTGCTGTCGATCTCGTGGTTGGGCTTGGGCGTGAGCTTCTTGCGCAGCCCGGTGCCGTCAAACAGCGCCATGTACTGGGTGCGCTCGTACAACTGCTCGTTGTCCTTCTTGAGCTGCGCCAACTGGCGGCGCTGGTCGGCAATCGTGGTTTGGAGCCGGCGGTGCTCGTCCTCCAACTCGGTGTTGCGGTCGCGGAACCGGTCGCGCTGCTTGGTGATGATGGGGAGAATCAGCAGGTCCTCCTTGGACCCCAGCATCGCCAGCCGCACCAGCGGCGCGTACAGCATCACCAGCGCGGTGTCGCTGAACCGGGTGGACCCCAACGCGCCCACGCCGTCGTTGAGCTCGGACAAGTCGTCCTCGAGCTTGAGGTTGAGCTCGCGCGCCCGGTCCAACTCCGCCGCCGTCGCCGCCAACAGCGCCTCGAGCTCGGCGGCGCGTGCGCGGTGGCCGTCCTCGTCGGCCCGCAACTGGGCTAGCTCGGCCGTGAGCTGCTTGTTGCGCAGAATGAGCTGGGCATCCACCCCCGAGGTGTCGTCGTCGTCGGTGCCGAACTCGAGCTGGCGCACGAGCGCGAGCTCCTGCTTGATTTCGTCGTAGTCGTGGGTGGCGGCAAGCTGCGACTGGAGCTTGGCCACCTCCTCGCTGGCGGCCTTGGCCCGCTTGGTCGCCTGGTCCAACGCCGCGGCCTGGGCGGCGTCGGCGGTGGCCCCGCGCTTTTGCACGGTGTCGAGCAGCGCCACCAACAATGCATTCTCTCCTTCGAGCTCCGACACCTTCTTTTTGAAGCGCTCTTCCATGTCGGTGTACTTGGAGTCCGCCTCCGATGCGGCGAGCTTGCGCCGCAACTCCTCGTTGCGCTTCTCGAGCTCCAAAAGCCGCTTCTTCAGCGACTCGGCGTCTCGCAGCACCATGTCAAGCTCGGCCATGAGCGACGCCGCCTCTGGTCGCGCGGGGGCGTCTCCGCGCGAGCTCAATTGGAGCTCGGCCACCTCGTTGTGGGTGCGGAGCTCTTCGATCTGTTTCTGGGCCTCGCGTTGCTGGCTCTGCCACCGGCGCTCGGCGTCGGCCCAGTTGGCCTCTTTCTCTTCCAATATGCTCTTGTACTCGGCGTCCTTGGCTGCTAGCCGCTGCGACAACACCTCTGCCGCGCGCTGTTCGTTGTGGAGGAGCCGCAGTTTGAGCTGGTCGTAGTCTGCACGGCGGGCGAGCTCGGCGTTGGCCTGCTCGAGCTGCTGCGCGGTGGCGGCACGGTCTCCGCTCGCAGCCACCGCCTCCAACAGCGCTCCCAACAACGGCGCTGGGTCGGGAGCGTCCGCCAACACCCGGTAGGTGTCGAAAAAGTGCAGTTCCACGGTTTTCTTGTGGCTGGTGAGGCTGTCAATCTCGTTCTGGTAGAGCTTGAGCAACGGCTTGATGGCCTCCAACTTCGCTTCGTCTGCCAACCGCTTGAACTCCTTTGTTTTCGCTGCCAACTCGCGTCGCAGGAGCAACAGCTCCTTTTGGTGCTCTTTGAGCTCGAGACCCTGTTCGTCAAGCCGCTTCTGCAACTCGGGTAGCCCAATGGCTGCCCAAGTCTGGAGCGCCTGGTCGAAACTGGTGCTGGTCGATGTCATGGTGAGACCCTTGGTGCTCCGTGTCACTATTGAATTTCGGTGCGCGTCGGGGCTGCAAACCTGTGGGGGTGTTCTCGGTTGGACTAGAGGAGGTAGGGGACATGTGAATTAGCGAGTCGATGGATCGAGAGGAGGAGGGTGTGGTTTTTGTGTTGCCAAGGTTTGTGGGGCTACAATGGGTATTGTCTCGGGCATCCATCGCGATAAGAGAGACTACAATCGTGGCAATGAGATGAACATAGGGGCTGTCTGCAATCCTGTCGACGCCCTCAAAGTGAGCCTATAGGGACGGTGGCATCCGCTTGCATAAAGCAAGCTCAGCCATGATTCTCAGCCCCGAGGCAGACATTTGTCTCGGCGAAAATCTGTGGCTCGCAGCATGTAATGATGCTTTTACGTGCACTAGAACGCAAGGGTTTATTTTTAGACCTCAGGGCTTCCACTTTATTTACCTTCGCGTTTCACGACCCTTGTTTCCGACGGACGCAGGGACGCCTCAGGGTCGTATACGGAGAAGCCCCGTTTCATTCCAAGGTGCTGAATCTATTGTTTACAACGCGTACTCGTAGGGGGGTTTGTAGTCGTCAGACGAGCCCTGGTAGTCGGCCTCGTCGATGGTGACCATGCCCCGCGCCTCCATCGTCTTGAACTGTACCAACTTCAAAAGCTGGTAGCAGGTGGACAAGATCGGGGTGGCAACGCCATTCTTCTTGGCGACCTTGAGGGGGTTACCAAGGATGACCTCCATTTCGATCAACTGGTTTTTCCGGCGGTCTACGCACATCAGCGGCAGGTAGAACATCCCGTCCCCGATGTGGATAAACCGCTCAATGGTGTCCTCGGGGATGGTGACCCCCTCCAGCTTGGCGATGGCAATCACCTCACGCATGGCGGGACGGAACAACGTGTCGTTGACGCCCACGATCTGGCACCGGGTCGCGTCCATCTCCACAATAGCGGTGATGACGTTGAACACCGAGTTGTACAACAATTTCTGCCACCGGGTGGTCTCGCATTCAGGGTCAATAGCGATGTGGTTGACCTCGGGGTCGGGGTCCTGGTACATCGAGCAAAACTCCTCCATCGCCTCCTGGGTCCCGGGCAACGTCGAGTTGTGGGCCGCGCGGAAGTCGCCCAACAGGACGTGGTCCTTACCGGGGTTCTCGATGACCCCGTTTTTGAACGCCGACGCAATGAGCGACACCCCCAGCAAAATGATGTTGTTGGGGAACGCTTCAATCATGGGCACCTCGATGCCCAACCCGTTCTGGAGAAGAATGATCACCAGGCGAGGGGTGACCGCAGGACGGACGATGTCCTCGCACTTGACGCCGGAATCGGGGATGTTCTTGGTCGTGAGCAAAATGTAGTCAAACTCGCCTATCTCCTCACGTGCCTTTTCCACCAGCAGAGCAACGTGGTGCGGGCGCCAACCCTCAAAGGTGCCGTGCGTCCGCAGCTTGATGGTTACCCCGTCTTTCACCATCCGGTCGTAGTCCGAGCGCACCACCAAGGTGACCTCGCACTTTTGGTTCTTCCACAACGCCAAGGCGGAAATGGTTCCCACTCCGCCCAGGCCAATGATCAAAACCTTTTTCATCGTATGTTTCTGTTGAGGTCTCTGGATCTGAAAAAAACCGTTAGCCACCTGCGCGCATGGCTCGCAGCATTTGTCAGTGGGAGAGATCATACTTGCATCATTGGGTGCTCGAGGTGCGTATCCATGGACCGTGCCCGGCCAAACAGATTCTGTCCCCACAACGCCCCGTCTTTGTTCAAGATCGTGCAATTTTCCACTGTGGATGGGTCAAAAAATATTCACAATATTGCATACGGCTGCACTGAAGATCAGTTGGTTAACAAACTAAGCTTCGATGACGTTTCGGAACTCGAAAAGAAACTTTATAGTGAAGTGGGCCGACCCGTGTGATGTTAGCTATTTACAAGGTGTCAGGAGCCTCCAGGGCTACCTGCGAGAGCGGGAGCGACTGAAACGCAGTCTCTGTTGACGCGTACGCTGGACGCGATTCCACGATCTTGAGCTCAAAGTATTTCATGGTTGCTCCGTCATTAATAGTGCTTTCGATGTCCTGACCTGGGTGATGCAGCTGGAACTCTTTTACCCCCTGATTATGTGTCAATCGTAAGGTTTTCGCCATGATCGTCGACACCTGGTTGACAGCCGTTTCCAAATCTTTAGTTTCGTAAAGCTTATCGAGTAACAATGCCGAAAACAAGTCCCCTACCCCCGTAAAGTACAGTTTGATAATAGGGATGGTGAACAAGCGGGGTTCCTTGTCGCCAAGAGTCAGCACCGCGCAGTAAGTGGTGCTGCCAAAAGTAACCAGCAGCACCACCACGTAACGCACGCCAAATCGTTCGTGCACAGTAGTGACAGCCCGCGCCAACGCTTCGGGCGAATCGACCTTGAATTCGACCAATAACTCCAATTCAAACTGGTTCGGGGTGGTAATGTCCACCACGCGTCGACCCATGATCCGCCGGTACTCCTGAATGCACAGGTCATCCACGTACAAGTACCCGTTATCCCCCATCACCGGATCTAACAAATACAACATTTCTGGCGAAACCCGTTTCATGAGGATGGCGTGTTCGCCTATGGTACTGATGAGCTCGGCATTAGGAATATACCCCGTCACCATGGCCTGATAGCGGAGTCCTAGCTCTTCTAGCTGGGTAAGGTTGCTCGCAAGATCTTTGGCGGTGATTGTCAGTCCTTGGAAGGAGCCATAGCCGGTGTGGTTGGAGAAGTTGACGGTGTTAACCACGTCGACATCCCAGCCTTGGCATTGGAGTGGGAACACGGCGGCTTTGTTCCCGACATACCCGTGGGCTACGTGGGACTGGATCAGTAGTACCGCCTTCATACTGTACTGAGTCGCAGTGAAAAATTTAAGGTATCACGTTTGACGGGCGGGGTCGCCTTGAAACGAAGAAAAACTATGCTGGGCGGCGCCAGAACAAACTCTGCCCGTTGTGCTTTCAAAACCCTGTCTCGGCGTTTACCGTGGCGATGATTGCTTGCGTTGAACACCAACCTGCAGCCGGGCTGTCACCCTTGTAGTTGCTAGCGTCGTAGACAAGCAGTGTCCAGGGGTAAAGCGGTGCGCGCATTCTTAATGTTTCAAATCTTATTCTAGACCGCACACGTGAAACCTTCCGCACGCTTCTACGCGAGTACAGGAGGGGACATTTCTGCATATTCTTTTGAAACCTAATGAACCCCAAAAGGGAGTATATCACCCGAAAGGGGCAAAAACCACCATCGAGGGTGAAAAATTCCCCTCGCATTACGATATTCCTGGGTGCAAAGAATCTAAAATAGCCGACACAGACGCGTACCCATATCTCCTCGGCTGGCTCTATTGTTTCCCAGGGGCGGTACACTGTGGCTCAGTAGAGGGGTAATCCCTGGTGGTTCCCACTACCAAAAGCAACTCGAGTTGACTTTCCCTAACTATCGAGGATCATGGTCTGTGCCAGGTGCGTAAGCGAGTGCCATCAGCAGCTTTCCAATTCCAGTCGCCACTGACTGACGCAATATTGTGTATTTTAGTTTATTTTTGTACACGTTCATGCGCCTCAGAAAAGCCCACACGCACGCACACCGCCCGGTCGTGCAAGGACAAAACCTTTAGGAATATAAATTGGCGAGTTGCCGGATCAGGTTGACAATTCTACACACCAAACAACCAACCACCACACCATCCCATCATGTCTACTGACGTTGTCGTTAAATCTGAAGAAGTTCCTGTTGACCTTTCGTTCAAGTCGTCGTTGCCCCCCCGTAAACGGGCCAAAACCGAAGAGGAGAAGGAGCAACGTCGGGTTGAACGGATTCTCCGCAACCGCCGCGCCGCCCATGCCCTGCGTGAAAAGAAGCGCAAGCATGTGGAGTACCTTGAAGCTTATGTATACGAATTGGAGTCGAAGTTGCAGCTTGCCCAGGACAACTTGGAAGTTGTCATGGGTAAGTTGTCCCCCACACAGGTTGCCAGTCTTGGCGACTTGGCGGACGTTAGACCCAATGCCGAGCTCAAGGAGCGGATCTTTCTGAATATGACTGGTACCAAGCGCGAAACCGACGTGAAGCTGGAATTTTCGCCGTCGCCCCTGGAGACCCCAGTCAAGAAGCGCAAGCTTCAGGAGGAGGAAGAGGAGGAGGAACAAGATTTATTGACTGTCAAAGACAATACCTACTACAACTACTTGTCGCCGGTGTCGATTAATTCGCCAATTAATCTGCCTCTTGACTTGACGTTGACCCTGAATACCGAGTCGTGTGACTCGTTGTCGCCTGAAAGCTCGTATGGTTTAATGGAGCAAAGTTCAGCAGTAACTTTGTACCAGGAACCGCTCCCTGACGGCTCTGCTTGTCTTAATCCGAAATCAGTTTTGGGTTTGCTTTGTCTGGCGACGAAGCAAATGCAAACCTGATTCTCGTTGATGAGATTTACAGCATTGTAGCCGAGGGGGGCTCGTTCCAAGGTCTGCAGCACCAGCCATGCGGGAGTTCGATGCGTTCAGCGATGAAGCGATTTCCACTCTTTTGATCGACCCCCAGCCCAACACTGAGTTGGACCAGGGTCTTGATATCGAAGAATTTTTGGCGTTGTAACAAGGTTACAACTGGTTTTAAGGGTTTTCAGTTCAATCATGGGTTTATTATTGGGTTTTAAAGGCTGCGGCGATCACAACTAATTGTACTCTGTGCTTCGCTATTTTATGAGAAAGGAAAAAACCAAAAAAAAATTGGCAAAATGAGAAAAACTAAAAAAAACGAGCATCCGTTTGTTTTTCTCGCCTTTCGTTGGACTGGTTCGTGAAGTTGATATCACAGGCGCTCCATTAAGTTGTTGATGCGACTCTCAATTTCACTACCGGTGCTAGATCATAATGGTGGGCAGTAGGTAATTTTAGGTAGAATCAATGTACATTAGGTAAGGATATTTCACAAGCTTTTGCGAGAGCGGGGATCGATTATGCGTAGAGGCTGAGCTGCAGCGAGTACGGTAATTGTGCCGAGAAATCATACGGAAACGCCGCGCCATGTCGTAGCAAGCTGCGTTTTATGTCAATCTGTGGGACGGTTGCTACTTTTGAGCACCATAGACCCCCGGTTGACAGGGATCAAAGTCGAATCTCGGTGGCGACCGTGATACGAGGGGAAGACGTTTGCATAAAAAATATCATGTAGTGAAAAGAATGACGGAGGCAATAGGGGTTTGTTGAGCCCGCGACATTCACCGATACGGGCGGGGTAGACAATAGCGGTTGTTTACACAGGTGATGCACACTATTTCTGTCTGCAGCATCACGGTCGCGTTGATCGATTCAACAGTGGCAGACTTCGCTGGCGTTTTCCGACGATTGATTGTGATTGGTGGCTCTCCGTGGTTGAGTTTGGACGTAGCACCGCGGGAGTCGGGCTGCCGGTGTAGGCTTGCCGGTGCAATCGCTGCAGAATACGTTATTGTGCACGGTGCAGTGTACCATGGTGGCGCGCCGTCAAGGTGACGAGGCAGCAACCAGCTCACGATGCATGTCTACAGAATGTTTACCCGGAGCGGGTGCGCGTCGGCATGGTAGGCAAGTTCGTGCGCCGTTGCCCAATGTCCGCTCACCACAGCCCACATATCCGTATTTGCCATATTAGAGCGCGGTCGCATCGGTTGCCGCACAAAAATCCGACAGCTACGTATCAGCCCACACATGCCTGATGCCACCGCAAACCACCTTCATCAAGGTGGATAACAGTGTTGTGATCGCAATTAAGGTGTTTGTCAATCGTGCCAGCACTGATCACCAATTGGTAAACATCAATGAAAAGTCGCCCGTGACCCTCCGTGAGTACTCCCACGCGCGATTGCTGAACAACCAGCTCAACGTGTTGGTGAACGAGACTCTCCGTGACGATCTTGCCGCGGTGTTGTTGGAAAAACCGATCCGGGAGATTGTGGTTGCTAAGGAGAGCGCGTACACAATGAAAATGCCAAAACACACGGTGATCATCCCTTACGAGGTGATCATTGGCGTGCGTCAGCAGTGCGACCGGCTCCTGTGGACGGACTCCGACTATTTGGCCAAACACAATGTGGCGGTGCCCACAGGGGTGCCCCAGCCGCGGTTGATCACGCGGTCGGTCACAGTAAAGGTCCCCGTTGAGGAGGAAGAGGAAAGCGGTTTGGAGGCGGTGGACGAGAAACGCGTCGACTACCGGCTCGGCCGAAATTACGTGGTGGGCTACGACGAGTCCATTACCGTGTACGTCAACCCTTGACGCGCCGGGAAAAAGTACTCCTTGAGGATTCTCGCCTCAACGACATTTAATGCTATTCTTGTGTTTAATTCATCTGTAACACCCCGCAGACTATGTACACTGGGGTTAAACCACATCGGAGATGATGGCAGAGGCCTCGCGGTAGGTTTTTAGTAACTCAACACACTTTTCGCGCTCGGCCTGGATCCCCTCGTCCTCTTGCAATAACTCGTCAAACAACAGCTCGTTGTACAACCTCACCACCAACCGGTTCTGGAGGTGTTGCTTGATGTAGTTGACTAACAAGCACATGATCAGTTTGGGCACCTGGTCCTGGACCATTTCCCGGACAATGCTAAAGTACAGGATGATCAACCGGCGGATCAACTCGCACTCGAGCTGCTCGCGCTCCAGCAACTCGTTGATGGCGTCGTCCAGCTCGAACAGCGTCAGGTCGTCCTCCACCGACATCTTGGCCACCCCCGAGTCGACGAATTGGAGGGTGTTCTCATGCGGGTGCGGGAACTTGAACGGGGTGGGGTTCAACTGCGCCTGCTGCGCCAATTGCTGCTGGTGGACCAACGGGTCCTTGCCAAAGAAGTAGTTGAGGTACAGCTCCAGCTCGGGGGCGGCCGCCGACACCGTGCGGTGCCCGCTGTTGGAGTTCAGGTGGGCGTGCTTCGGGGGCTTGATGACATCGTCGACCAGGTTGATGTCCTCGTCGTTGTCCTCGATCAGCTCCTCCAGCTCATCGCCGCGCTTGCTGTTGAGGATCCGCTCCAGAGCCAACCGGAGCTTGTGGTTCAGCTCGACCTCCTTTTGCTTTTTGCGCTCCTCGACCACGCTGTTCATGGCGCGCGCCGCCCCGATAAACAGCGGGTGGTTGGTGTTGATGTAGGCGCGGTGGATCTCGATGAGCAGTTCCACGTACTTGGTGGTGGGGCCCAACCGCTCGCGCAAGAGGTCCGACACGCACTCAATGAGCTTTGCCTGCAACTTGGGGTAGCGTCCGAGCTCGGGGCCGATCGCCAGCAGACACACCAGGTGGACAATCTTCATGAGCTCCTCGTACACGAGCTCAACGCACCGCTTGGACGGGTTCTCCAACAACAGGATCTGGGGCTTCACCAACAAGTCAAACGCAAGCTCGGGCACGAACAACAGTGGGCGCGGGCCCGTCAGGTTGCGGATGGCGGTGCGGATATCTTGGACCGTCAAGTTGTGGGTGGGGTTGATGCGGGCCAACTGGTTGCCGTAAACCTCGTTGTAGATGTGGTAGATGCGGGCGCCGCCGCAGAGCTCTTTGGTGCTAAAGTCGTTTTGGGTGCCGTCGATCAGCGACACAAACGAGTTGGCAAACTTGGTCATGAGCGTCAACACCATCGCTCCGCGCGCCTCCTTGGAGTCGGTGAGCGCCAGCGGCATGTCGCCGTACAGCGCCAACTCCTGCTCGGCCTGGCCCATGAGGGTGTTGAGCTTGGCCTTGATGTCGGGCAACCGGTCGCGGATGTGGCCCATCAAGATGCGGTTGAGCGTCTGGGCAAGGTACTTGGTGCCACACCGCGTCAGCATCGCGCGGTACGCCGGGTGGTTGGCAAAAAACAGCAGCTCGGTCTGCAACAGGTCGTCGAGCAGCTTGTTGTCGGCGATGTCCTGCTGCAGCCGGTTGACGATGCCGATGAACCCGAGCTTCAACGGGTACACGTTGCCCTTGAGGATGTCCACGGCGTTGGTGCCCTGGTCCATCAAGTCGAGCTTGGTGAGGATGCCCACGGTGCGCTTCCCGGTGGGGTCCACCTGGCGCGCAAGCTTGAGCAGCTCCAGGTTGACGAGGTCGACGTTAGCCGGCAGCACAGCCAAGATGATGGCGTTGGGCTTGGTGATGTACTCCATGATCAAGTTGCGGGTCTGGCGCTCGATGTCCAGGGGCTGGTCGCCCACGGGAATCTTGGTGAGCCCGGGCAAGTCCACGAGCGTCAAGTTGAGCACCCGCAGCAGGTAGATCTTGAGGTTGATCGGCAACCGCGAGATGCCCTTGTTGGCGCCAGCGATCCGGGCGGTTTCGCGCTCGATCTCGCCACGGATGTCACCAAACAGGTAGAACCGCTTGCCAGGGATGTGCAAAAACTCTCCCCACTCGGTGCTCGACTCGGGTGCCCGTCCGTTGCGGGCGGCTAGGTGCGCTTCCAAGTCGACCTCGCCCTCGGGCAGCGGCAGAGAAAACTTCAGCCCCTGCTGGACAAGCGGGTCGTCGGGCTTGACGTTGATCAACTGCAACACCAACGGCCGCCGAGTCACAATGCCGGTTCCCCGGGGCAAGAAATCACGACCAACAATGTTTTCAAGCACCGACGACTTGCCGCACAGCTGCGAGCCCACCACCGCAAGCAACGGCAAGTCAATGTCCGCCACCTGGGTGGTGGTGACGATATCCTGGAGCTTGTTGACCACGGGGATCAAATCCTCAAAAGACATTCCGGGAAAAGCAAGGCAACCTGTTGGCAAATCACCGAAAAACGTTTGACGCGCCACCGCATTACGGCGCTACCATGCAGCAATTGTTTGGAGGCTAATGGCGTCGGAGAACCGGGTTTGGGAGTGTAGAAGGCGGTGGTTACGGGTGGGGGGAGGGGCGCTAGTCAGGTTGTAGTTTGGGTGGTGGCAGTTGGCGGGCGGTACGGACGCCGGGCGTCGGTGGCGGCTACAAATTAGTGTCGGTCTCCTCGGGTATGCAGATGCACAGCGTTGTGGGGGAGAGGCTCGCCTCCTTCGGGCTGCATCTGTGATGGTGGGGTCTACGTGGTGGCGATACGTCACCGCGACAGTAGCGAGGTGAAGTGGCTCGCGACCGTGGCGAGTGGTTCTATAACCTCGCTTGTTTTTCGTTGGACAAAGACGCGTAAGGGGCGCGTGGCCCCATTTATCACCCGTAAACAATCAGCCGTCTGCCAAGCCGAGCCATTCGCCGTCAACACCCGGTACAGGAAAATGTTAATCCGCTCTGGGCCAGAGCCTGGTTGAGCGATCTGAATGGTTAGTGCCTGAATGAGGGTATCTGAAAGAGTGTAAGTATTCGTAGATAATATAGTACACGAAAGTAGAGCTCTTGAAAAGTTGCCAACAGGTATGTTAGAAGAAAACAAACTTGACAATTACCCATATCCTTAAACCTGCCCTCTGTCTCTTTTTCCCTTCCTTCTCCCTCTCTCATCTTCACCACACCTTTCGTGGCTCGGCTCGCGCGCATCAAAAAAACACGTTCACCAAGGAATTCTTCAACATGTTACTCTGGTGGTTACTTGTCAGTCTCGTGCTGCTGTTGATCATTGACGATGCTGGCGATTGGGAGAACAACCACTACGCCCGAACCGTCGACTTGTCGCGGGGCTACGTCAAGGAGACCGACCTTATTTCGGCCGTCAACACCGGGTCGCTGCCCCAGGACACCTACTACTTCACCGTCAACGATGGCTACGACCAGGCGGGCTTGGTGAGTGTGATCTCGGTGTCTGCTGATGGGACCACCATTCCCGTGAAGGAGAAGCTGCCCGGTTTCTACGCGGTGGCTTTCCCCAACCCCGTGGCCGCTGGAGGCGTGGTGGAGCTCACCGTCAACTACGTTTTGCTCCACGCTTTGGCGGCAGTGCCCGACCGCATTGGGTTGGCCGACACCCAGCAATTGGTGGTCAAGACCAACAAAATGCCCTACACCCCTTACTTGACCAAGGAGTACCTGTTGCGGTTCATTGGCGTGGGTGCGGGAGAGGAGATGGATCTCGAACTGGAGCTTGCCACCGAGGCGCCCGAGCTTGTAGCCCGGGTTGAAGACAAGGCGCTTGTGTACGGTCCCATCATCGAGGACATCGCTCCGTTCACCGTGTCCCCCATGGGGTTGTGGTACGAGCACCAGTTGCCCGTTGCCGAGGTGGAGAACCTCCACCGGCTGTTGTGGATTCCCGGCCGTGCCGCGCAGGTCCAGTTTGAGGAGTACTACGAGCTCACCAATGCCGGCGCCGAGTTGGACTCCGGGTTCCTGCGGGTGGACTGGATGAAGGGCCGTTACGAGGTGATGCGCCAGCACTGGGCGCTCAAGCAGCTCGAGTTCCCCATGGGCGACAACGACTACGACAACTACTACTACACCGACAAGGTGGGTATGGTGCTGACCCACAACAAGATCTCAAACTTTGTCGTGTTGCAACCGCGGTTCCCGCTTGTCGGGGGCTGGCACTACAACTTCACCCTCGGGTGGAACAACGACATCGGCAAGAACGTGCACCAGGTCGACACCGACACCTACATTGCCCGCGCGCCCCTTCTCAACACCTTGCGCGACGTCACCTACAACAACGTGTACTTGCTGTTCTACTTGCCCGAGGGGGCGGAGTTTGTCAACGTGCTGGCGCCCATTGACTTTGAGACCGTCGAGGTCGACCACGAGTTCTCGTTCCTCGACGTGAGCACCGGGCACACCAAGGTCACCATCAAGATGACCGACTTGTTTGACGACTTGTCCCGGGTCGACGCGTTTGTCGTCTACAAATACACCCAGGCCCTGTACTGGCTCAAGGTGGCGAAGATCGGTGGGTTTGCCTTTGTCGGATTGATCTCGTACTACTTGTTGAATTTGATCGATTTGTCGGTATAGTGTCATAGAATATACATTAGTCAGTGAGACGATGTTGCATTAGTGTAGATCGTTGACGGGATGCGGTCGCATAAACTCAGATCTCCCCACGCTGTCTGCACGCAGGCTTAACCATCGTATTATCCCTGGGTGGCTGAGTGCACTCGCTTGGACAAAGCGACCGACACAAACTTAGGAAAATAATCGAGATCGCGTTTCCGTCGAGGCTTGTTCCCGATCGGGACAACGGAGAAGCATGTCATACGAGGTGTGTTAAGGGGCTGCGAGTGGTGCCGAAAAAGCACGCTGTGCTCACCCAGGCGTGCCTCTGCTAGTACCTATACGTTTTGTCACTGCTGTATTCAAGCTACAGCCATTTGATGGCCTCACTGAGCCTGGAGGGCATGCGAGTTTTCGTAATTCTCACACTACTGTGCAGAAGTGGGGCGTGCATGGTGCCTGTTGCCAGATGTTTCTGCAGTCAAACAAAAGTGACAGAAGCGGACATCCCCCCAGAGCTCTGGTTAGTATACCTGGTTGGCGGACCCTGAAACAGGTTGGTGTAACATCCAAATTCCTTCCGGAAGGCTTTTCCCGCTTGTGTTCGCATACGACACTAGCTTTACCGGAATACCCGCGCTGCGTCTTTTTTTGGTTTAGGTTAAGCCCCCAGGGGCTGTACATTTGATTCATAATAACCCTTGGTACCGCACGAAAAATCCAGTTGACAACGGAGTCCCTATTCCAAACAATTTCCCAAAACAGTACCAGTGGTCTGACTGACTGTATCCTTGCTCCTTAGACAACTGCCGATCAATTTCAGCAGCCTACCCCCTAACCTACTATGTTCTTCATCGCCTACTTGTTGTTAGTGGTAGCAGCCTACACACTCACCGCTGAGGAGTCCAAACACCTTGAGGGGGACCCTCCCATCACCCATGTCGTCAAGTTTGATTTGCTGAGCAAGGGCCGGCCCCTTGGCAGCTTAGACATGGCGTTGTTCGGCCAAACCGTGCCCAAGACTGTGGGCAACTTTGTATGGTTGTGTGAACAGCCCACCGGATACAACAACACGGTGTTCCACCGTGTCATCGAGAACTTCATGGTGCAAGGCGGACAGACGAAGGGTGGCACCTCGAAGTATGGTGGACGGTTCGACGACGAGAACTTCATCTTGAAGCACAACAAGTTGGGCCGGATGTCGTGTGCCAACGCTGGCGCCAACACCAACATGGACCAGTTTTTCATCACCAACGTTGACAGCACCGCGTGGTTGGATGGTAAGCATGTTGTGTTCGGTCAGCTCATCAATGGATTTGATACTCTCCGCAAAGTCTCCACTGCTCCCAAAAAGGACCTGGTGCTCGATGATGAGGTGCTGATCGTTGGAGTGACCGTGCAATCGGTCACTGACTCCGTAGGCCCCATCACGGAGGAACCCATGTCAACCACGGTGACGGAGGCTAAGGCCAATGCCGAGTTGTACCACCCTGAAAAGAGCCACATTGCCTTTGGTGGGTTGGCGTTTGTCTTGATCGCCGGTTTGATTCTCTACGTGGTCAAACGCAACCGCCGCATGTTGACCTCTCGGGTTGCTGGCGACGTCAACAGAAAGTACTCATAAAGAAAGTATATAGTTACGAAATGAATACTGGATTGGGTACATTGAGTGAATTTGCGGATAGATCGCATGAGCGTATGACTTAAATGTGGTACTTTAGAGCAACGAGTAGCCACTGCACTCAAATGTAGATCCAGAGGATGTCCAGCTCTAGACTTCCTTCGATCATTTGCTTCCTCTTACTCTGAACGTGCTCTTCACCGCCCCGTCTCTACTTTTCAGTGGCAACGTCAAGTGCAGTACCGAAGCACGCACCTTTTTTGCCGTCGAACAAGCACACCTCCAGCGACAATGAATGGGATCTCCGTCGACATCAACCACCTTAAGAAGGGGGAAGTGAACCTTGGTACGTCAATTATGGCGGTAAAGTTCAAGGACGGTGTGGTTTTGGGCGCCGACTCGCGTACCACCACGGGGGCCTACATCGCCAACCGCGTCACCGACAAGTTGACCCAGATCCACGACACCATCTACTGCTGCCGTTCGGGCTCCGCTGCTGATACTCAGGCCGTGGCTGACATGGTCAAGTACTACCTTCAGATCTACTCGGCGCAATTGCCCTTAGGAGAGGCCCCGACCACGGAGGTGGTGGCCAATGTGTTCCAGGAGATTTGCTACACCAACAAGGACAACTTGTCCGCAGGCATCATTGTTGCTGGTTTTGACCCCAAGAACGGCGGTACCGTGTACCAGATTCCTTTGGGTGGTCTGATCCACCAACTGGATTACGCGATTGCCGGGTCGGGTTCGGCGTTTATCTACGGGTGGTGTGACGAAAACTTCAAGCTGGACATGGAAAAGGATGAGACGGTGCTGTTTGTGAAGACTGCGTTGTCTGAGGCCATCAAGTGGGATGGTTCGTCTGGCGGGGTGATCAGAATGGTGATTTTGACCAAGAACGGGGTGGAACGTCTCATCTTCTACCCTGACGAGTATCAAAAGTAAACTACATATCTTTTAATGACATAGAATGACGATTTTGAGTGATGGCCCGGTCGGGTTCGAACCAGGGTACTAATGTTGGGGTTGAGTAGATGCATTTTTGTGAAAAATATACAAAAATAATTTCTAGGTTGTAAATTAGATAAAGAGCCAAGCGAAAAAGCCCCCTGAATACTTATCAGACCAAACAGAGACGGTATGCTTTTGTTTTATCCATTGCGTCTAGATATTCTACTCTATACGTATGTTGCCAATAATGCTACGATATGCGGCTCCAACCAGTCGGGAAAGTAATGTCCCGATCTAAATGAATATCTGGATAGCAAGCAGACCACAATCTCTCCCTCCTTTATCTTGTCCTTTTGGGATAATTGTCATGAGCCCCGATTGTATCTTGGAGCCGCACTGTCGCTTGGCGCATTAGACCAGTGCATGGCAACTATAACGTTGATAACTATAGATGAGAGTTTTTAAAGCGATTTTAGCGATAGCCCTGGTGGCCACAGCCTTCCCATTGTTTCCAGACGGCATTGACTTTGGCTCCAACGGCGAGGAGCGGGTGCTCAAGTTGGGTCCCAATAGCTACAAGCTTTCGAATGAAGACGAGAAAATCTACCTCAAGCGGGGCGGGATCAACTTCATCGACGTAACCAACCAGATCTCGGTTGATGAGGCTATTGCCCAGGGTATTGTTGGCGCCAAAGGCGAGTTACCAGTGTACCTGTTTGGGGCGAAGCAGTTTGATAAGATTAAGAAGCCTCCAGTCTACAACTACCCCAAAAAGGCCAAGTTCAACAAAGAGGTGAAGAAGATCCACAAGCAGATCAACATTGACGGTGTTAGAGACAACTTGGCTCACTTCACCTCGTATCACACTCGCTACTACAACACTCCGCTGGGTTTGGAGTCAGCCAAGTGGTTGTACGACATGGTGGCCAACATCACTGCCCCCATCAAGGATAGCGTTAACTTGACTCAGGTGCACCACAAGGGGTGGGACCAGTTCTCTATTATTGCTTCTATATCCGGTAAACTGACCGATAAGGTGGTGGTGGGTTCGCACCAAGATCTGGCCAACTTTATCTTGCCGCAGATCATGGCAGCACCTGGGGCCGATGACGATGGCTCGGGCACGGTTACGGTATTGGAGGCGTTGCGGGTCATTGTCGACGATATTGTAACCAATGGTTTCAAACCCCACAACACGTTAGAGTTCCACTTTTACTCTGCGGAAGAAGTGGGCTTGTTTGGTCTGATCGATGTGTTCTCACGGTATGCTGATGCCAAGGAGGTAGTGGTGGGCATGTTGCAACAGGACATGACTGGTTACACCCAAGGCACTAAGGACGCTGGGGTCGAGGAGCATGTGGCGATTATTACTGACTACACCAGCGTTGCCCTCAACGACTACATCAAGGTGTTGATCGACACCTACCTTGACATCCCCTGGAAAGAAGGGTCTTGTGGTTACGCTTGCTCTGACCACGGACTGGCTTTGGAGAACGGGTACCCCCTGGCGTTTATCATTGAGGCAGTGAACCCTTACACAGACAAGTTCATCCACTCGACGATGGACACACTTGACCGCTTGGACTTTAACCACATCCGCCAGCACATCATGTTGACGGTAGCGTACGCTTATGAGCTTTCGCTGGCTAAGAAATTACACAAGTAACACCACTTTACAAAAACAGATTTACAACCTCACCCGCTGATTACAATCACGTCATAAACATCAAATATTATCAATTAAATAGGCTTAAGCAGACTCTTCCTCCTGCTTCTTGGCGAATCTCACCACGTCGAACGACCGCTGTTTCAAGTTGGTCAAGGTGTAGTTGGACCCCGACTGCTCGTCCTGGACCTGGCGCTGCTTGGCCTCCGCCTCAACATACAACTGCATACCAGGCTTCAACACTTTCTCGAAAGTAGCAATCTGGCGCTCGTCGAACACAGAAACGTTGAACCAGTCCGTCAGCTTACCGGACTCCTCGTGGGGGGCGTAACGGTTCACCGCAAGCGAGTAGTTGATGAACTTGACACCATCACGGGTCTCCTTGAAGTGGACGTTGCCCACAGTGCCCAACAATTGCACTCTGGCAAACGAGGCCCGGGCGGTGCTCAGTGAGAACGATCTAATGGCGGAAAGCATGGAATATACGAAGATGGAGGGGGCGATACTTGGTTTTCGAAAAAGGTGAGGCGCGCGCGGCACGCGTCCGTAGACAGGACTTGTGTACGCGTCGAGGGTGGGGGCGAGAACGGCGAAAATTATCAGACGCCAGGCTTAAAAGCGTGATGGGGATGCCCGTCAACATACCAGCATCTTGTGCGACGCAACCTTAATCTTTGATATAGACGACACGAGTGTGTGTCGTATTCGTCGTAAGACCTTTATTGGACACAACTTAGTGTCAGGGTGCCTGGTCGCGTAACAACGTTGAAGACACCTACAAACCTCGCTTACCACAGCGCCAAGGTCTCAACTGACACCACCACGAGCCCTGTCAGCCGCCTCCGTTTACATCAGCTCGGTCTTGGCGATCGATCTGTAAAATTTTCGCGTCTCCATATTGCACCCCTTTAGTTTGTTTGTTTAGAAAAGTGTGCATGAGTGTAACCCCGATTAGTATGCTGATTCGGGTCTGGATTGGCGCTGCATAGAGTGGAAGCATATATGTAAATCGCTGCGTGGGGCAAACGTAAGGCGTCCTGGATACTGCCGGATATCTCCTCTAGTGGCCAGGGTCACCTGACCTGGTTTCTTAACTTTGAGGTTTGGGTCAGGTTTACGCACTGATGCACGCTTCCCCGCTAAGTGCAGTAGCAACGTGGAGCAAGACCAGGGGGTTGGACGATGGCGCTGAGGCCTAGTATAGCACTTTAGCAAGTAATAGAGGTTACCAAGATAACACAAAGCTAGTGAGGCGTCCTATCCGATATTCTTATCACTTGCTGGTTGTCGCTGGCCGGTCATACTGGTGGTCATCCATCCCCTAAAAAGTGTGCCATACGCAGGACAATATCCGCCACCAAATTGAAAGATCACACCCATTTTATTGATAAGAACACACCAACTTTGATTGTAACCAGCACCAACATGAGATCCCAATTCAAGGACGAACACCCGTTTGGTAAGTGCTAGACGAGCATCCACCCTACTCACCTCTGATTGCGCCAATGGCATTGCAGCGGTCGACGGTATTCCTTACGGAACTCCTACTAACCATTGATAGAGAAGAGAAAGGCTGAGGCTGCCAGAATAACTCAGAGATTCAAAGATAGAGTGCCGGTCATTTGCGAAAAGGTAGAAAACCTGGACATTCCAGAAATCGACAAGCGGAAGTACTTGGTCCCAGTTGACTTATCAATCGGTCAATTCGTTTATGTCATCCGCAAGCGCATTAAGTTGCCTTCTGAGAAGGCGATCTTCATTTTTGTCAATGACATTTTGCCGCCTACTGCAGCCTTGATCTCCACCATCTACGAAGAGCACAAGGACGAAGATGGGTTTTTGTATGTGTTGTACTCTGGGGAAAACACGTTTGGTGACTTTGACTTTACCCCCGAGGAGATTGCTGAAGCGAAACAGATGGCTTGATCGCCCCCGAGAACCAGTCTGGTACTTGTTCTCTCAGTAAACCACTCTATTTCATAACGTCAAAATAAATATCAAGCTTCGATTGTTTCAAGCAACCCCGCAAGATGCGCTAATGCGCACCTTGAGCCAGACACATTCGCTGCCGCAACTCTCCGGGAAGACGCCGTCGACTCCCCGGCCCGCTAATAGTAATCTAACTAAAATTTGAGTCACCTGATTAATTAAAAATAATTGATAGATTCAAATTATGAAATAATTCGGGTTATTCTCTCGCTGCCAAGACCTGCGTACTAACAAAGGTAAACATGAAAGGGGTTTTACTTTGCAGGGTAATTGCTCGAAGCCGTTCCACTTCGAGTTAGTGATTTTCACGAGGTGGCTGTGCACGGGCTCATGGTGCCAAAAATATATACGACTATACCACGGTTTAACCAGCATATTGTGCTAAAGAGTCTAAACGCCTGTGTAGCAACTATCAACGAACCAAACCCCCGCATAGACTTGTAAATAAACTCCTTTGTGTAAAATTCATCTCTAAGGTTCCATTAAAAAATATTTTTCAGCGCGCCTTCGAAAAGCAATTAAGTATACAAAACACAACTTTCGTATTTCCTGAAAAACGACAAAGAGAGGAAATTGTAAGGCTGTTTTTACAGGGGAGGCTTTTCAAACCAATAACAAACGACTTAACCGAGATTCAGATTCCGATACCAACTTCGATCATCCCTAGTATCAAGGTGGTCGTAGTGTAGTAGATAAGCTCAACTATTATTAGCAGCAATAAACACGCGGAATATGGGGCGACTCCATACAACTGCTGCTGCGCCCATGCACCGTGGCCCAAATGGGACCACACATTCCTGCACCTGCATGTTCCGAGTAAAAAATATTCACCAGAAGCGTGGGCATGTTTTCCGGAAAACTATAAATACCGCTGGTGGCTCCCAGCTCTAATCATAAGTTACACACTTTAATTCGTTCGCTTAATAATGTTCGCTAAGACCGTCGCCGCTTCCGCTTTGGCCGCCACCGCCATGGCCGCTTACTCTAACCAGACCGTTGTCACCACTGACGTTACCGTCACTGACTTCGTCACCTACTGCCCTGAGTCCACCACCATCACCATCACCACCTGTGAGAACGATGTGTGCGCCCCTCACACCACTGAGTGCGAGCCCGGTACCGTGACCATCACCGGTGAGTGTGTTGTCCCCGTCCCCGCCACCGTCACCGTCATCGAGTGCGTTGAGTGCGCCGAGGGTAAGACCACCGTCACCACCTGGGAGACCCCCGCTCCTCAGCCCGAGCCTACCAAGGAGGGTGAGGACAAGACCAAGACCGTCGTCCCCGGCCCCGTCGAGACCCCCGTCCCCACCAAGGAGGGTGAGGAGAAGCCCGCTCCCACTGAGGAGGGCCCCGAGCCCACCGTCGCTGGTCCTTCCAAGGTCCCTGAGGTTACCTCCACCTTCGAGGGTGCTGCTGGCAAGGCCGTCGTTGGTTTCGCTGGTGTCGCCGCTGTCGCCGCTGCTTTCTTGTAAGTTGATTACTAATAAGTAGGAGAATTAATATTGAATAAAAAAAGGCAACAGTGAACCTTTACTCAGACAATTACTTGGCTGTAGGCTGTCGCACCACATTCATGGGCTCACTTGGTGCCAAGTCAGCAATGAAGCCCTTGTAAGCGATTTTACGGGTAGACAGATCCTCGTCGAGGCATATTTGGAGCCAGCAAGTGGTTACCAACGTCGCTCCCGATGAACGAGAGATGAAAATGGCCGGTTGCAGGGGGAACGGAGGCGACCGTCTATTGTCTGCAGTATGCATCATGCACCTTCCGGGTTCTTTCCGCTTCCAAACATCGCCAAAAAATTAGTAAACTCTCCCAAATCCGCCGAATGAACAGAGCTCGACACGAGAAAGCGAGCAATTCATAATTGATGATTTTCAAACATTTAGTGTTTGGGATCTTGTCACCACTAATTTTCAATCTCCGTTTTCCGATGAGATTTCACCTTAACGTCATGATGCGTAGAAGAAGGGGGTGCAAAACACGGCAAATCCCAAAAATATTTTGTGACGTGAGAGACTGTGAAAATGTCGGGGTTTCGAGCTCTTAACTTTCTTAATGTTTTCGGGCAAAAATGCCGCCTTAGGCAGTATGACAAAAGAAATGCAGTGATTGTGTTGCAGAGGCGGAAGCCACAAAACTCTGAAGGCAATGTCCTAACCTAAACAACTGTCAGACGATGATAATCACTTGAGTGCCTTGCAAGCATGGGTAATGCAGGTATATGACTATAGTCTCTCATTAGTTTTCGGTTACAGGTGACTGCTCAGACAGTTCCAGGTTCGAGGCCCGGTCATTTGTTTTTGTTGACTTTGGTAGCGGCAGAGTGGCGCATATGCTGGGTCTCTGGATTAGGAAGTGGTTTGGGCCGATGGTAGATTGCGAACGTTGGTGTTGTTCGAGTTTTGACTCATGCCGAGGAAAATTTTCACCTTGTACAATCCTAACGGATACCCCAACGCTTTTTATAATGTGATTTTTTTTGATTTGTGGCTCGTAGTCTTTGCCACAGTGTGATTGTCTCCACCACAGTTTGACTACATGAGACACTCGATAAGCGAGCTGTGCTTATCAAAGTCGCCCCCATGATTTGATGAAGGCTTTAAAATGGCTCAACTTCCAGCGCAGGGGGGGCTTGAATATTTTAGGACACCGTAAGGGGCCGGGATATTTTAGGACAGCGTAAGGGGGTCAATGCAAATCTAGACCACCTTCCTTAGTGAGAGTAAGTCAGAGCCAAGTCCGCTCTCGTTTTAACAACTGAACAATTATCAGGCGAACTCCCGAGTCAGGCACCTTGAAAAATAGAATTCCCATCCTAACCGAAGACACATTACGGCCCCTCATTGTGATGTTAGGCAATTTGAACCGATGGGCCAATTGAGATTGTGTAATGCACTGGAAGTCAGTCAATGAGGTTTTCATCATCATACCATTCTACGATGACCCGACGATCATTTACGAGATAATACGTTGTTCTTTGGGACCATAGTCTTAACATGGTCCCAAAGAGACTCCCAATAAGACCTATTGAGTCATTCACTGTACAAAATTGGGTGCACCACCACGAACGTTGTTTTTCAGGACGAAATCGCGGCGAGCACTCATTTGTACACCATTATCATATAATTTTGGCTCTAGTTCCCTTGCGACGAAAAGTTTTTCAAAACGTTGTGAGCCCAAGCAGAGATTATGAGCATTGTACAAACATTCAAATTCTTGAGTCCGAAAGAGCATTTACCATGCTTCCGACCAAGATCCGGGTCGACCTGGAGGCCACGCGAGATAACCAGATCCCCAGTTTTGGACTATGTGATGAGGAAGCGAGAAATCCAATACACTTTCTTGACTCCAAAAGCGGCGATGGGCGCGAATACGGGGCAATCAAGATTACGCTTCCTCAGGCATTTGCCCCAAAAGTACGCCATTTCCACCCCGAACTGTATTGGTTCCATACAAACAAACTCTTGATCAACCCCCCACGTGATGATTTGGCTCTGAGGCTTGCATTTTACCGTGAATTGAGCAAATTCATTCCACCAAACCTCAAAGCAGAAAACCCCCATTTGCTGCTAGACCAACCTCCCATTATCGAAAACAGACCAGTGGATATGTATCGTTTATTTAAGCTGGTTGCGGTCAATGGAGGTTACAAGCTAGTCGCCCAAAATAATCTCTGGCATCAGATTGCCCGTGAGTTAGGATACAAGTTCATCGACTACGGATTGGTAGCAGCATTACGTCAAGCTTACGAAATCCTATTACATCCCTACGAGATCTACATCACAGGTGGTGGTAAGTCTACACCACCCGATATCAAGCAGGAGTACTCTGATTCAGAGAGCCATCTGGAGAGAGCATCATTCGAACCTACTCGCGCGGACACAATAACGCCTATTGCCAGTTTCATTGAGAATGCCACGGCGAGTCCAGTGGAGCGAAAGCTTGAGATGAAAGATGAGATGCAACGATCTCAAAGCGCCCCAGTCGAAATGACAAAGAAGCACGAGGGCTCCCAATGTAAAAAGGAGGACGATCAGCCTGCAGCAAAAAGAATGCGGTTGTCCGGTGCGGAAACTAGCAAGATTAGCACTGTCACCAAAGCCCCACTCATTCTCGGCTCCTCAAAACAATTTCCTCGTCTGCTCCGTCTTCGTAGCACCAAGGGTTATCTCATGAACGCTCCCCATCTCATCAATCTCAAGCACCCGATTATCATGCAGCAGCTAGCTCTGATTCAACCACAAACTCAGGTTCACAACGCCATCAGAGGAATGTTTGAAAACAAAACAGTTCAATGTGACGACATCCCACTCACTCTGACTCCGCTGACACTGGCATTATACCTGTTGGCCCAGTTTGTGGAACGAGATCATTGCTTTCAAGACTTTCTACTCAGAGAGTTTGAAAAGCTGTTCGATAATGGTGGCATCGAAGCCGCCAGAATGGAGGACGTATTCTGGAAGGTGGCACAACGGGATGTGGTGCTCTCAAACCCAGTACTTGCTCAGGGCGGAATCGAGCTTGAGGCTGGCCACGACCTTCCACTGCGTGTGCATGGGCTGGCTTTTGCCACCTTGGGTGATGATGTGATCGCCACAAAGCTCTTCGGTTCGTCAAACACTTCCATTGAGGATGGCTTGAATCCGTGGAATTTACACAACCTTGGGAATTTGCCAGATTCGCTCTTGGCTGGTTTATATGAGCCAGACTTGGGCAATCCTGCTCTTGCTAGCCCGCGGGCGTTAGTGGGCATGACCTTCAGTGTACAGAATTGGCGTTGTCAAGAGCAGTTTTGCCAGCTTATCAATTTGCAGGTGGCTGGCGCCCCTAAGCTTTGGTATTTTGTTGCTGAAGCTGACTTCGAGCGGTTTGAAGCGCTCGTCCAACTGATCCAACTGAAGGATCGAATTCACATCAATAACAATTCATGGGACACCAAAAACTACTCGAATTTGTTTGTGTCACCACAAGCTCAAGGTGCCGTCAATCAAAGTATCGAGCTGATGATCAACACCACAGCGGAGCCTCGGTTGGGGTCTGAAGACGCGGGGTCGGTATGCAATCAGGAGCATTTCTTGTCTCCAGCATTGTTGCACGAACATGGCATTAAATTCACCCTGATTATCCAACGTCCCGGCGAGTACGTTGTGGTGTATCCCAAGACCTACGCTAGTTGTGTATCGCTAGGTGTGACTGTTCTGGAGGAAATCAATGTTGCTACCGTGCTGTGGCTTGATTACGCTCTCGCGGGCGAGAAGTGGTTGCTGAAGCAAAGATTGTTACCCAATTTCTCCACATTCAAACTTATGGTCAACCTCATACAACTCCTCGATTCTCCTGGAGCGCGCCAGTTTTCAGCAGAAGTTTACACCAAACTAGCCCCTGAATTTTGCGACATGGTGGACCGCGAACTTGAACTTCGTGCCGAGGTGAGAAAGCTTAAGGTGAAGGAAACGGCGGTGGATGACAAGGGCCACCACACTGACGTGGACGACGTGGCTGATGATACTTTACAATATTGTTTTCCCTCTAAGATTGTGCTCAACAAAGCGAAGGTAGTTCTGTTGACGAGTTATTTGAAGCTGCCAGTATCTCAAGCTGAACTCCAGGTTATGTATCTGGATGAGAAGCTCCGCCAGCTTCAGCGCATAGCTCAAGGCTTTCTGGTGGACTTTCGGGAGTGGAAAACATCCTACGAGGAACTTATGCACACGCAAGGGCTGGCATCGCTTAAAACTTACAAACAATTGCTCATGGAAGGTGAACGCATTGCTGCGGCCTTGTGTCCTGCGCTGGCAATCATGTGGGGCGAACAGATGGGTGACCCAGCCGCTTACTCCGATTTTCTTTCAGCCGTGAACAATCTCCGCCAATTTATTCATCATGCCAATGAGTTTATCGAGCAATGTCAAGCGCTCCTTGCCATCAAACACCAACAGAGAATCCGTAATGGCAACGACTATCACCGTGCTCAGCTCATTGACTTAGAGAGAATTGTAGAGCAAATCCCTCTGCTCAATTTTTCCTCAGTGGAGACCGAACAGGTGATGGAGCTTAAACTGGAGATTGAGAATTTCGATAAAGCTCTGCGAGCCCTACTAGCCAAGCTGAGGGCTTCCGAGGTGGAGTTCAACGATTTGATCAACCTTGGTGAGCTGTTTGGAGTTCACATTCCTTCGCTTGCCTTCATCACCCGCATCCGTGATCGGATGCATTGGCACAAAACCTTCGGGACGATAGAAAAAGGCGGCGATCCGTATGCTGACTCGAAGGAGGTGTTTACCTTGGACAATCTTGAGGAATTCTTAGCGGAGGGTTTACGTATATTGCCAAAGAAAGATGCTCACATGGTACGCACGATTCAGGGGATAGTACAGCAATCAAAGCGTTTTGACACGGCTGTGGATCAACTTCTTGACGTCGAATACGTGGATGATGTTGACGTGGGTCAGCTTGACGAATTTGCACAACGGTTTCGGCTGGAAAAGTTATTTTTGCACCAATCGACGTACGACCGTTTACTGCAAGTTCATGATGCTCGCAAACTTATCGCGAAGGTACAGAGTGCTCCGGAGGGGTTGAGTTACAATGATCTACGGGCGTTGCTTGCGCAAGTGGCCGACAGTGACCTCAAATTCCGCACAATGCATTTACAATCGGAGGTTACGACAACTGAGGATTGGGCAGCTAAGCTCGACCAGAAACTTGAGTCAACTCACATCATCTCAACTATGGAAGCTGATTCCCGTGACGTGAATGTTCGTGCCGTGGCCAATGCATCATTAGTGCAGAAGTTACATCAATTGCTCAACAAAGCAGAGTTCTGTTTTTCCGAAGTTGATTCGTACACCAAGAGTTCGTCATACCAAGCTCGAAACCCTGACGACGAACCTCCGAGCCAGCCTATTTATTGCGTATGCCGCGAATTCGAGTTTGGCACGATGATCGAGTGTGACCAGTGCACCGAGTGGTACCACGAAGTGTGTGTTCAGGATAAGGCTAGCGCGAAAAATGAAGTCTTTGTTTGTGATGTGTGCAAGGTTGTTAATATGGGCGATCTTGATGATTATCTCAAGGGACAAATAACTTATCCTGAGCTCAATGAGGTTGTTGCAACTGTGGAAACACTCAAGGCGGTGCCAGCGGTCGAGATCGAAGCTTTGAAGGATCTTTTGATCTACTTGGACAAATGTAAAGCTGACGTCAACGCGAGGGTCGTCGAAATTATCAACAGTGCGGCTTCTCTAGAAGAGAAGTTGGATCAACTCATGTTTTGGGCGCGTAAAGTGTATGGTGCTGGGGTCTTTTTGAATGAGCTGATGCAGACTTGCATTGCAGCATACAACTCCGTGAAAAGACAACAACCAATTTTGCCTACAACGCTGCTATCCGTGCCACCTCTCCATCTCGAGCCAGTGACGAAGGTGATTTCGATAACAAACGATACGCCCGGTAACGTGAATTCGGAGAAACCACCTATTGAGCCCGAGCTGTCGTCCACATTGCCAATGACCCAAACTGAGGTGGTCACACAAGCCAGCGAATCAGCATTGCCCCAATCAATCGGATCTTCGACGCCTAGTACTCTCGCTGGTCCGCATGAGCTTCCAGTGCTCCAACTCGAAGCCGTGCGCACCTCTCCTACTGAACCCGAGACCCCAGCCAACGCCACCAAATCGACACCTACGTCAGCCCTCACAAAAGTGGAAGAAACCCCTTCCAAGTGATAGGACAATCCATAGCCTATTTAGCATATAAATTTACGAATTCATTTGATTTGAAATTATGCGAGCATGCGTGAACGCATCAAAAACGCGTCAACTACGCATTACACCCATGAACGATGATGAGATTATCTACAGTGCTTTCGATACCATTGCCAATGGACCCTATCTTTATGTTTACCAGATGAAAGAGGTCATGGACCAAATTGAGCGAAGCCTTGGTCGGCGTATTTTCACACCTGAGGATCTTGCTGAGGCCAGAAGCATCAACAGCAATGCCCACATGAAAAGGGAAGAACTACTAAAATTCCTTCTCCAGATTACCCAATCCGACTCTTTACTGGGGTTGCTTGCACGTCCTAGTCGCCATTTGACGTCGCCCCCGCACCCCGAGGTTACACCAAAGAAGGAAGAACCTATGGATCAAGTGAGGACGGGGCCAAAAGAAAAAGACCTTACATCAACAGTTTACTACCTCGAGGGTAAGCTACGAGAGAAGAATGCCACAATCAAACAACTACAATCTTTCAAGTTATCCGATGAGAGCTTACGTTTGAAAATTCTACAACAAGAGGGCATCATCACGAAACAACAAGCTGATATTGAACGGCTCGAACGCAAAGTTGCCCTGCTAGAACGTGATTCAACTTTCAAGAAAACGTCACCCAAACGTGAGAAATTCCCTCACTTGGAGAAATACGCTGAAGCAAAACGATTCACCTCTAAACCTGAAGCAAAAGCGACACCCACCTTTAGGCGTAATCGAACTTTGACACTAAAGGCTTTAGGAGTATTGCTGCTAGCTTGGGTAATTTTCAACACTTTTCGTTGGATCGTAACTGTTGGAGTAAGTTACGAACCTGACCAGTATGGCCTATGGTCTTTACACACATTATTTTACTTGCTTCCATGGCTTCAAAAGATAGCGACATGGTGGAAACCGAACGATCTTTTATACAACTAAGTGCATATCAATCACAGGTTTTGATAACACACAAGTTTATTAATCTATTATACATTAAATCCATACATCATAAACTGATAAACCCGTGAATTGAAAGAAAAGCCCAAGCGCACTTAGATCATCTGCTTGACCAAGGCGTTGATGAACTCCTCTCTGTTACCGAAGTCACCACCCTGGATGAAGTGGTTGAACTTTCTCTTTCTGAAACCACCGTTGGGGTTAGAAAGCTTGAAGGGCCACAAGAAGTTGTTAGCCTGCTTGAAGTTGGGGCCAACGGTGACAATCTCGTGGATCAAGTCCTCGATGGTAGAGATACCGTACTGGCCAAGAGCCTCCTCAATGATGGCGTTCTCAGACAAAGCAATTCTCTGCTTGTTGACCTTACCGTAACCTCTCTTGTAGATCAACTTTCTGATGGTAGCTCTAGAGGGGTAACCGTAAGCAACGTAGGGCTCAACCAACTTCAACAACTCGGAGGTAGCCTTGGTGACACGCACGAAAACACCGGCGTTGATCTGGGTCAAACGCAACAACTGCAAGACCTTTCTGGGCTTAGGGGCGATCTTCATCACACCCTTGATTCTAACAACGAAAACCAACTTGGGCTGGGCCTCGACGTAGTAGTCGCCGTTAGCCTTAGCCTCTCTCTTGGCATCGATGATGGCACGCTCAGCCTCGTAGTACTCCTTCTGGTAAGCAGCAGCACGGTCGTGGTTGGCCTGTCTCTTGGGGGCGTCAGCCTATTTAAAGTTAGTATTTTCTTCAGTCCCGAAAGATGGTTAACAAAATGACAGCATCGCCGTAGCTAGCCATTAAGATGGTTGGTATCATCACAAAAATGTACTTACCTCCTCCTGAGCCTTCTTGGCAGCGAGGATCTCCTCCTCGGTCTTCTGGTGGGCCTTAGCCTTCTTGATCTGAGATTCGGGTTTAAGCGAACTATACTGTTAGTGGCTGACATTTCGATGAATGTTTCAGTGCACTATTCTACTCTGAGAGACTATCCAGCGTACAGATCGTGTGCACTTGGGTGAGACCTGAACAAGTTCAAGGTCTACAAGCAAATGGTGGTGGACCCGAAAAGGTCACGACCTTGAACTTGAAGTAAGCAGCCACGCTTATTCGAGTTCCCATTAACTTGTAATAGTCTGACTCAGAGGAAAACAGATACACCAGGCATTGGCTGAACGAGTTCAGGGGGTCTGCAAGGTTCTCTTGGAATCCCATGGTCTTGTAACCATATAACAATGCCAAGCAAATCTAACCAAATGATGGTAGTTGCGTTGGTAGAAGCTACTTACGAAGCCATTGTGGTTGTTGGTTTGAAAAAAGAGGAAAAAGATTTTACTTTATAGTATGTGCATAGTGCGAGCATCGCGCACAAATTTTTCACACACGTGACAAAAGGGCACAAACCCTAACACAGGTTTGTTCTTGAGTAGCTACCACCGTCCATAGCGAACTATGGCTGTTTTGAAGGTGCGAAACTAGTGAACAATAAAATCAAACCCGACAGTTTCACAGAAGCTTCGAACAGAAGGCCCCATAGGTACAATTTGACAAGGACTATTCAACACCACCCGGTCTTCAACGGTGGTTGCGTGGTCTAGTGGTATGACGTCTCCTTCACACGGAGAAGATCCTGGGTTCGATCCCCAGCGCGATCATTTTTAAAACTTTTTGCTTTTCTTCAGATAAGGGAAAGAAACATACTTGACGTTTGCAACACTACCAAAATTTCAGTGATGGTTGCGTGGTCTAGTGGTATGACGTCTCCTTCACACGGAGAAGATCCTGGGTTCGATCCCCAGCGCGATCACTTACATTTTTGCCTCGGTAATCTATTTTTTGGTCTTTCGTCCCTTTGTATTCATATACCACCACTAATTGCCAAAAGAGTAGTCGCCACTAATCCACGTATTGAAGAAGTGCAAAGCCGATTCTGGCTGGTCGTAAGGAACCATGTGGCCTGCGTCGTACACTCTCAAGAACGTAAAATGCTTGTAGTTCTTAACTTCGCCACCAAGTTTCTTCTTTCCTGTCCACCAAGGACGCAATGGGGCCGATGCAAAGTTCTCATGGTCAGAATAATCCAAGGCCTCCACATAGGCCAAGTTTCCCAACCAGTTACAAATATAGTCTTTATCACCAGCGTAAATCAACACGGGGATGTCGTTCTCCAACAAGGTAGCCACATGCTGTTGGAATGGCTTGGCTTCGTCGCCTGAGTAAAGGAAATTACGGAAGACCTTCTCATCACAGCCCAGAAAGATATCAACGTTGGCGCCCACCGCCTGCTTCACTTCCTCCAGATTCAAGTAGTCGTCGATCCACGCCTGTTCCTCATAGCAGTCACCAGCATCATCAAAACACTTTTTACGGATGTCGTAAGGGTTCAATCCAGTTTCACTGAAAGGCCCAAACATGCGCGTTTCACAGTACACGATGGCAGGGATACAAGTGAGAGAGGTGGGTACGTTATAGCACAAACGTGTAAGTGCACGGCACTTGGGGTAGTCTCTCTCCAATTGAGCACACGTAGATTCGTTCAAAACTGGCTCATGACCGCCCTCACCACAGCCCATCGGCTTGTAGTAGGCATTTTGGATCAAATAATCAGTGATGCCATTACCAATAAGCACCGACGTCAAGTTAAAGGAACGATCGGCACGTTCGATGATGTCAACAGCGAACTGAGGGATATAGTGACCAGCGTACAGTTCACCAGCGATGTGGAAGTCGTTGGGGCGCAAGTGGGGGAATTTCTGGAAGAATAGCTCCAAAAACACATACACGTCCTTTGACGCCGCAGCAGTCAGCTTCACGGCCTCTCCACCGGTATACGAGTATCCCACTCCTACTGGCTGGTCCAAGAAAATCACCGAAGCATTGTTGGTCCACGAGTAAGGGTTGTGCACCGGCTGAAGGGTCGCGTTGATCGAAGACGGGCCCAATTCAAAGAAAAGACCAGTCGCCGACGAGCACCCAGGACCGCCGTTGAGCCACAACACGACAGGGTCATTCTTGGGGTCGTTACGCGACTCAAAAAACCAGAAGAAGAAATGCTTGTCTTGACTGATAGCATCCAAGTATCCCGTGTAATAGTCCGCGTCGTCCAAGCCGAGGTCCCGAGGGGCGGGCTTAATTCGCATTCCGTAGTCGTCAAACTCTGACTTGGCCACCTGCTCAAACTGGTCATCGATGGGCTTGAAAACGTTGTTAAACGTATCGACTGGGGTGGTGAGGATATTACGCAATTCGTCCACGGCGGGCTGCAAATTGGCGAGCTCCTCATACGCCTGGGATAACTCATCCGATCCTGCCTGCAACACTTGTTGCCACGAAGCAGCAAGTGCCACTGGGACAAGTGCCAACTGCCAGAGTCCCTTCATAATTATTGCCACTCTCTGTACGGCTCCAAATTTATGCGCCTCTCCCGCAGAACTGCACAATGCGCTGATAACGATAACCACACTACAGTCGTTCCAATATTTTTTAGAAAAATTATAGGGTACTAGTCAAATTCAGCGGAATTCGTAGGCACTTATCTTCAGTTCATTAGTCACGAGAACTTACCCTCGATAGGTCGAAAATTC